>JAOTQQ010000011.1:4262988-4278767 GCA_026546715.1 Gallinago undulata | reverse complement strand
CAAGGGTGCAGGATGAGGGGTGCAGGACGGGGGGGGGGTGCCCGACGGGGGGGGGCAGGAGGGAGAGGAGCAGGATGGATGGTAGAAGAGGAGGCGCAGCCCGGGGACACAGGACCCCCCCTCGTTCCCACCAAGCCACGTTGCGCGGCATTTGCGCGCCGCCCCGCTCACCTTGAAGAGCGCGTAGTGCAGGTACTGGTAGGGCAGGCGGCGCTGAAAGTCGCGCAGCGTCTGCGCGGGGGGGTAGCGCAGCTGGAAGACGGGCAGGTCGCGCTTGCAGGCGCGCAGGCATCCTGCGCGGCGCAGCAGCCGCCCGAAGAGCTGCATCTCCCGCTCCCACTCCCACGACGCGGGGTCCCCCCCCGCGGGCGGCTCCTCCGCGGGGTCCCCCTCCGCGGGCGCGGCGCAGCGGCGGTGGCAGTGCGCCTCGCTGTCCCGCAGCAGGCGGTGGAGCCGCAGACTGGCCTCCAGCGCCCGGGCGCTCTCTGCCCACTGCGCCTCCGCGTACTGCGCCAGCGCCCGCGCGTAGGCGCGCTGCAGCGGCTCCAGCGCGGCCGCGGGGAACCCGCGCACGCTGTACTCCTCGTACTGCGCCGCGCACAGCCCCGCCGCCAGCAGCAGCGCCAGCGCCGCGCCGCCCATCCCCGCCGCCGCCGCCGCGCACTGCCCGCGCAGCGCCGCGCAGCGCTCCGCGCAGGGGGCGGGCGGCGGGGAAGGGGGCGGTGCGCGGCGGTGCGCGCAGGGTCTTAGTGCGGGTCTGCGCGGCTGGCGCAGCGCCCCCCGGGGTGCGCGGAGGGGGTGCTCGGTGCTGCGCGTTGCGCGGGATGCGGCTGGGGGGGGGGATGTGCAGTCCTGCGCCCTCCCCTCGGCGGGATCGGTGCCCCGCGCTGCGGGGAGTCACCCCGCACCCCACACTCTCAGGGTGCACCCCACGCTGTGGCTCCAGGGGATGGGCTCAGGACTGAGGGTGCAGAGAGGGGGGTGCTGGGGGGCCCTTAGTGCCACCCTGCGCTGCTCGGGGACAGACCCCCCAGCCGGCTGTGCCCTGCGCTGGTTTGGCTGCCGGCTGGTGCCCAGCTGGAGGCCGCAGGCCCTGTGCCGTGCCAGATCCCAGGCCCCAGGGCTGCACCGTGCCAGGCCTCGGCACGGCCACGCTGGCCCCAGCCCAAGCCCAGCGCTTTGCTGCCGGCCGGCCGGTGGTGTGGAGGGATGTCCCCGCGTGGGGACGGGGCCAGGACACGGCTGAGGTTTCCTCTGGCAGGGCAGAGGCCGTCGGCAGCGCCCAGCACCTCCCTGCGAACGGGCAGCTCGGCGGCGGGCGGGCAGGGGTGCCGTCGCCCCTAAGTCACACTCGCTTGCCCCAGAGTCAGGCCCTGAGCCCACTGTGCCATGGGGAGAGCCCCGAGTCCCCCCGAGCTACTGGTGGAGCACTGGGGAGCTGCAGAGCACCCCCAGGCCGGGCTCGGGGGACACGGTGGCGCTGTGCCTCGGAGAAGCTGGGATTCGGCTTTTTGTGTTGTGTTTCTACATACATTGTCATATTTTCCACCTGGGACCTGCCGGGGCTCTTGCCGCGGTGCCCGTCTCTTCCCCACGGGTTCGGGGGAGCGGGGACGTGCGGGCAACGCGTGTGTGTGCGTTTGGTGGCTCCTCGAGGGGTAGTGTCACCTTTTTAATCACTGCCATTCAGTCGGAGGCCCGGCGGCGGCGGCCGAAGAGCCGTGGGTGTCACTAAAGCATTAATTCCTTGTATTACTCTGCCCGACTGCCGGGACCCGAGCGGCAGCCCCCCCCCCCCGGCCGCGGGAGCAGCAGCGCTAGGACCCGGGCACCGGACGGGACCGGACGGGACGGGACAAAGTGCCTCCCGCACAGCTCCCCGCGCGCTCCCGGGAGCTCTCTCCCGCCTCTCCCCCCGCAGAAGGCCTGCCCAGGAAGGGAGAGAAAAAAAAGAAAAAAACTAAAAAAAGGAGAGAACAATAAAACGCGCCCCCCCACCCCACGGCAGCAGCCCCCCCGCACTGCACCCCCGCACTGCCCGCCCGTCCCGCCCCGCTCCGCCGCCCGCGGGGAACGGTCCCGGTGACGCGGCGGGGCGCTTGGGGGGGAGCGGGGCCGCCCAGGCCCGGGCTCCACGTGTACAGAAATTCCAGCGGCGCCGGGGCCGGGCCGGGAACGGGGGGCGGCCCCGGGAAGGGACGGACGGGCCGGCCCCGCCGCTCCGCCTCCCACCGCCCCGCTCCCCGCAGGCTCCCAGCGCCATGGCCCCCGGCGGCAGCATCCTCCTCCTCCTCCTCCTCCTCCTCCTCGGCGCCCTGGAGGCTCCGGCGCTGGGCGACCCCGGCCCCCTGGAAGACGTGGTGATAGACAGATACTATATCCCCAAAATCTGCCTGCGGGAGGCCCAGATGGGGGATTTCATTCGCTACCACTACAATGGCACCTTTAAAGATGGCAAAAAGTTTGACTCCAGGTATCGCCCTCGGCTCTTTCCCGGCTGCATGTGGCCCCGGCGCTGTGCTCCGGGGGGGTCCCTGCATGTCCCCCTCCCCAGCCCGCCCATCGCCCCGCCGCATGCCCTAGGGCTGGCCGGCAGCGGGGTGGGGAGCCAGCCCCCGGGCCCCCCAGCTTTCACCCCAAGGAGGGCTTTTGGCGGGCGCTGGGGGAGGAGGGGGAGCCCGGGGACCCCTGTACACGTGTCCCCGAGCATGTCCCCGAGCATGTCCCCGAGAGAGCTGCTGAGCGCAGCCCCCTCACCCTGGGCTGCCACCCCGGGTTTGGCAGCAGCCCCCCCTGCCCGGGCCAGGAGCCCGCAGAGCCCCGCACGCCCTCTGCTCCGGGGTGCCACGGGGAAGCCCGTCTCGGGCACGGGCAGGATTTGGCCCCCACGGAGCCGCTCTGCGCTCAGGAACATGTATCTGCGTGTGCTGCACGGGCAGGGAAAGCTCCTACAGCACTTTGAAACGTGGCAGCAGCGAAACCCCTTCATTACCTAAGAGCCTTCACTCTCCCTGGCCTCAGGCTTTCCCGGCCCTTGCATCCATCCTGCTCCGCTCGTAAATCAGTGCTGAAGTTGGAGCAGGGGAGAATTTGGGGGACAGAGCGAAAGAACAGAAACAAACCGGGCTGTGCTGGAGCTCAGCCCCGCACAGGAACAAAAACTTTCCAGAAGGGCATTTTTCAGAGCCCTGGAAAGCAGAGGGATTCTGCTCCGGTTAAATGTGCGTTCTCTTTCTTGTGAGGGCGAGTGGGGGAGAAAGTAGCCGAGCCGTGCGCTGCTGCTGCTGCCGCCCCCCCGGATGCAGCAGGAGCCCGGGGACATTTGCGGCTAAAATAATTCCTTGTCCTGAGGCCTGGAGCTGCCAGGGGACGGCCTCTCTGCACGCCACGGGGGTGAGGGATTTCAATTCATCTGAAACGGCCCCAGTTGCATCGTGGAGTATTTCAAGATTTAGAAATAAAACCAAATTTGCAGTTTAAAAGTGAGGCCTGGGACGTCTTCTTTTCTCCTCGCTGCAAAAGGCTCCAAACGTGCCGTATGCGGGATGGTTTGGAAGCAGCAGAGAGCCCAGGAGCAGCCGGCACCCAGCCCGGGGCAGAGGGGGGAATCTGGGGAGGGCGTTGGTGGGTTTGGTCCCGACTGGAAGTGTCACCCAGAGGGCCCGATCCACATTGTCCCCCGTCTGAGGGTGCGGGGTCAGGCAGGAGCCCTGACCGGTGCCACAGGACGCAGCTCCCCCCCCGGCAGCGCAGGATCGATCCCATCAGGATCAATGTCTTTGCTGGGGGGTGAGCTGGGGGCTCTGCCTGCACCACGGGGACCCAGAGACGGGACAGCCCCGTCCCCTGCTCTGCCCCCGTGGCAGCAGGCACCCAGGAGCCCTGTGCCATCCCTCGGGGCTTGCGGGGTTGATGGATTGGCTCCGGATCAGCCCTGAGCCCCTGGCGCTGGCACTGAGCTCCCCCAGCACCAGCGGCTTTGGGGGCTTCGCCCTTTGCCCGCACGTCGCTGACGGGTCTGTCCCTTCGCCCCAGCTACGATCGAGGGGCCACGGTGGCCGGCGTGGTGGGCGTCGGGCGGCTGATCACCGGCATGGACCGGGGGCTGCAGGGCATGTGCGTGAACGAGCGGCGTCACCTCATCGTGCCCCCCCACTTGGGCTATGGCAGCATCGGCGTGGGTAAGGGGCTGCGGGACGGCGGGGGGACGGAGGGACCAAACCCCCCGGGGCAGCATTAGTGAGGAGAGAGCTCCGGTGACCACCTGGAGAAGGGTGGCCGGGGCAGGCGGTGCCTACGCAGGGTGTCCCCGGGAATGAAGGGTCTTGCTGCTTTCCCGGGGACTGGACGCGTGGGCAGCAGCCTCAGGCAGCCGCGGGCTCGGGGGGGCGTAGGGGAACAAGCCCTGGGCTCACCTGGGCTCGGAGCTGCTCCCCCCTAATGTGCTCTGTCCTCGCTGCCGCCCCTTTAGCGGGGCTGATCCCCCCAGATGCCACCCTGTACTTTGACGTCGTCATGCTGGACATCTGGAACAAGAACGACAAGCTGCAGATCACCACCCTCTCCAAACCCCAGCACTGCAACCGCACGGTGGAGAACTCGGACTTCGTGCGGTACCACTACAACGGCACGCTGCTGGACGGCACCCCCTTCGACTCCAGGTACGGGGCACTGCTGCCGGGGTGCACCCTCGCCTCGGGGCTGGGGGCACCGGGGGTGGCAGGGGACAGGAGACACCAGCCTGGGGCAGGACACGGGGGACCACACTGCACCCCAGTCAGAGCAGACTCCCTGCACCCTGGCAGGGCTGGTGCAGCCCAGTGACCCCCAGATCAGCCTCCCACGCGGCAGTGCTCGGGCTGGGGCAGCTGGTGTGCTCCCAGAGCCGTCCCCCTCCTCATTCCTCCCCACCAGCTACAGCAAGGACAGCACCTACGACACCTACGTGGGCACGGGCTGGCTGATCAAGGGCATGGACCAGGGGCTGCTGGGCATGTGTGCCGGGGAGAAGAGGAGCATCATCATCCCCCCCTTCCTTGCCTACGGGGAGAAGGGCTATGGTGAGTTGGGCATCACCTCGTCGTGCCCAGCCCCTTCCCTCCCCGCTCTGAGCCCCCCACAGCGCATTGGGCTCACCCATATTCACTCCCCAGGGACAGTGATCCCACCGCAGGCCTCGCTGGTGTTCAGCGTGCTGCTGGTCGACTTCCACAACCCCAAGGACAGCGTTTTCCTGGAGCACCTGGAGGTGCCGGAGTCCTGCAAGCGCAGGGCTGTGACCGGGGACTTTGTCCGGTACCACTACAACGGCACGCTCATGGACGGGACACTCTTCGACTCCAGGTGTGGGGAGGGAAGTAGCCGAGCGGGGAGACCCCCCCCATGTCTTCTGCCCCTTGCAGGAGAATCGGGGGGGAGGTGGAGAGGGTGGTAACAGGCATGAAACAGGATAAAAGAGACAATACCCATTTGCTGCATCCCTGGGAGCAAGGTTTGGCTCCTGGGGGAGCAGGGCAGAGGGGTGTGGGGGCTGCAGGGGTTGGGGGGGGCGGGGTGATGGGCCAGGCTCTCCCACATGACCATGCCAGGGGCTTCTCTCACCGCAGCTACTCCCGCAATCACACCTACAACACCTACATCGGGAAGGGCTACATCATCCCCGGCATGGACCAGGGCCTGCAAGGGGTCTGCATGGGAGAGAAGCGGCGGGTGGTCGTCCCCCCACACCTGGCCTATGGGGAGAACGGAGCAGGTAAAGGGCAGCCCCACACGGTGTGGCCCCCGGCTGCGGTGGTCCGGTCCCCCCCCCCCAGCCCTGCACACCATCACACCGAGGGGCTGGCATGGGGAAAGTGCTGGCCAGGTGGGACCAGCTCCTCAACCCCGGGGGCCACCACCATCCCTAGGGGTCCAGGCGTTAGGTGGGGGTGTTGTGGGCAGGGGAAAGGCTGGTGGCGACATGCAGAGCCAGGGCTCCGAGGGATGGAGACACCACCGTGGGGCACAGGAAAAAAACAGGGAAAGGCTTTACCGGCCCCGCGGTGCTCCCAGCCCTTCTCCTCGTCCTCTTCTTCCAGGGAACAAGATTCCTGGCTCAGCCGTGCTCATCTTCGACGTCCACGTTATCGACTTCCACAACCCCGCGGACCCGGTGGAGATCGAGACCGTGTACCGGCCCGAGGGCTGCAACCTCACCACCCGCGACAGAGACTTCGTCCGCTACCACTACAACTGCTCCCTGCTGGACGGCACCAAGCTCTTCTCCTCGTGCGTGCCTCTCCTCTGCCCTCCTTCCCACGGCCGCATCCTGCCCGCGCTGGGCACCGGGGCCGTGCCGGGAGCATTGGCCCTTTGCAACCGGCAGCACCGGAGCATCGGCTGCGGGGCCACAGGGACTGTGTTGTGGGGTGGAGGGTATGGGGCTTGGGGGCACAGTGGGACGGAGGGGCCCTGGTTTGGGGTGTTTGAGTGGAGGGTGTGGGAATATGGGGCACGGTGGGATGGAGGGCACAGGATTTCGGGGCACGGCGGGGCTGCCCACTGGGTCTGAGGGGCTTCCCCAGCCGCCTGGTCTTCTCTGTGCCTCCTGCAGCCACGACTACGAGAAGCCCCAGGAGGTGACTCTGGGGACCAACAAGGTGATCGAGGGGCTGAACAGTGGCCTCCTCAACATGTGTGCGGGGGAGAGGCGGGTGCTCATCATCCCCCCCCACCTGGGCCACGGGGAGAGCGGAGGTAGGGACCAGCGTGTGTTCTGGGGGGGGGCAAACGGGGGGTTCTGCCTTGCTGAGCCACTGCTGGGCTCCTGCAAGCCCCGGCTGGGGAGGCTTTTCCCCATCAGGGGTCAGTTTTTTGCTGGGCTCCCCCCCGGTGCAGCACCTTCACTTGCCTTTCAGCCCGGGGGGTGCCCGGCAGCGCCGTGCTGCGCTTTGAGGTGGAGCTGATCTCCATGGAGGAGGGGGTTCCCGAGGGCTACCTCTTCATCTGGCACGGGGACCCTCCGGCGAACCTCTACGAGCAAATGGACCTCAACAAGGATGGGGAGATCCCCGCCGACGAGGTGAGCGAGAGCCCCGAGTGCTGCCAGCCCTGGGCTTAGGGGGTGCGGGAGGAATGGGGGGTTCAGGGGACCCCCACCCCGGGGAGCAGCACCCGAAGGGCACCGTGGTCCCCAGCATTTGGGAGCCTGAGGAGCGATGCCCGAGCATCACTGCTGCTGGCAGGGCTGCGATGGGGCAGGGACACCGGGGGCAGCCCGTGCCCTTGTCCCTGCCCCGTCCCCGCGGCTGCAGGGAGCGAAGCGGCATCTCCCCCCTCTCCCACTGCAGTTCTCCACCTTCATCAAGACCCAGGTGGCAGAAGGGAAAGGCCGCCTCATGCCCAGCTCCGACCCGGAGAAAGTCATCGCCGACATGTTCAAGAACCAGGACCGCAACCAGGACGGGAAGATCACCGCCGAGGAGCTGAAGCTGAAGTCAGATGAGGACCAGGAGAAGATCCACGAGGAGCTCTGAGCATCAGACCTCACTTTCCCCCGGAGACAGAACTCATCCCCATTGTGCCACAGCCGGTGCCCCCCCGGCTGCCCTGGGAGTCTGCCCCTGCCCCTCCCCAGCCCTGCAGGGGGTGTATTTTGGTTGTTTGCTTTTTTTCCCCCCGATTATTTAACTGAGGGTTTTTTTCCCGAGCAGGACACCTCGCCCACCCCCAGCTAATAAACCCAGGCCAGAAGGTGGGAAACATCCACGTTCCTGGGAATCTCGATGCCCCAGGGGGATGGCAGCACCCACATTTCCTCACGCTGCCCGTCCCCTCGGGCTCCCCGGGCATCCCCCACAGACGATGCCTCTGCCATGGAGTGGGACCGAGGGTGCCAGCCCCTGCCCCACGCTGCTGCCAACCCCCGCTGCAACCCCCTGTTCTTGTCTCCCCACAGATGGGCTGGGGCAGCAGTGTCGTCCCCCCCCCCCCCCGAGCTCCCTCATCCTCAGCCAGTGACTGCAGGTCCCGCTGCTGCCTCCCGGGCGGGCAGGAGGGGGCTTCCCTCCACTTCTACCCCAGCATTTTGTAGTTTAGAGTTAGGGTTTGAGGTTGTTTTTTTTTTATATACACATAAAATTTTTTAGAGAGGAGAAATAAAGAGAAGCCTTCGGTGCCATTCCCCCTGCTGTCCTCCCCCCAGTGACAGGCTGGAGGGCGCTCAGGTTCCCAGGGTTAAACCCAGGTGCCCCACATGGATCCACTATCACAGAAAGCCTCGCACCCCCCAGGACAGCGGGATGGGACCTGGCAACCCCCTTGTCAGCAGGGAGGAGGAGAGAAACCCTCTCCCACCCAGGTCCTCAGGGAGCAGCATCGTCCCCATCCACATCCTCAGCGACAGCCCCCAGTCATTGAGAAAAATCAGCCCAATTTTTTGTTGATGCTCATTAGCTGGGCGCTCTCAGGTTTGCCAGTTGTGACCAGCACGGCCCCCCCACCTCCCACCCGCTCCAGGAGCGATGGCACAGCGTCCGGCGGGCGGAGGGAAGAGAAATGGAGAACAGAACAGTGCAAGGGGCCAGAGCAAACCCCTCAGACGACGACTTACCTTGCATCAAATAAATAGTTTCCACTGGTTCCCATGGAGTTTGCCTTCGTGTCAGGGGCCTTTGCCATGAAACATCCCTGCGTGTCCGGGCAGGACAAGCCTGGCCCGTCCCTGGCAGCCGATGCCGGGGGGAATTTGGGCTCCAGCACCCACTGAGCCAGTCGGGAGAGAGAGAACCCAAAGCTCTGCGCCAGGGTCCTCCAGCGGAGAGGGAGGGTGCCTCAGCTCCCGCGCAGATCCCTGGGGGGGCTGGGGGCTCTGGCAGCGATGGGGATGGCCCAGGGTGGGATGTGGAGATGCAGCACCAGCACCAGCCCCGGGGAGGAGAGCGGCTCCACGGCGCTGGGTACGAACCGCCCGGGGCCCAGCTGCAGCCAGGACTTGTATTTCAACAAGGAGAATGGAGCCTGCATTTCGGAATCACGTTTACTCATCCATCAGGTGGAGGGCAGCGAGGGCTGGACCCGGAGCAGCCAGAGCTCAGCAGCCAGCGTGGCCTGTGCTGGGACACCGTGACAGTAACGTCCCCAAAGAGCCATTCCAGAGCTCTCCCTGCATCAGCCCAGGCTCCGGCCGCCGTCAGGATGGGATGGGAACGCAGCTTCCTATGTAAGGGTCTGGATTTGCCCCTTGCTGCCCCTGCTTTACCCCTTGTGCTCCCAGAGGTTACAGAGAAATAAGAGGCTGCTTCCTCTTGCTGCTCTGCAAGCCCAGGATCAGCCCAGCAATTTAGGACAGAAACGTGGTTAGCTAAAACATTCCCTAAAGACCAAAATGCTGCCGCTGGTCCCTCCTCCCCCATCCACACCCTGGGCTGCAAACACTCCACTCCTCACCAGACAGATTCACTGCTCGCTCCGAGCAGGGATGACTGGAAAAGGTTTTTTTTCACAGCCTGAGCTGTAATGGAGCAAGAGGGGGAGCAGGTCGGGGGCGCAGGGGCCAGGGAGCTCGGGGGACGTGGGGCTGGGCGATGCTGCGCCTGGCAGGGCCACGCCAGCCCCTGGGCAACAGAGCCCTCCCCCAGCACTTTGAAGCCCACAGAAAACAGGACGAGAGAGAGAGAGACTTGTTTTCTTAGACAGGGACACAGTAAAATTAAACAGCTTCCTCTAAAATGGGACTGTCCTCAACCCACTGCAAAGGATCTCCATTTCTGTGCTCAGCTGCTGAAGCAAGTGCAGAAATTCTCTACCCAAATGATTAAATGGTTTGTGGTGGCCTCAGATGGTGGCAGGGATGGAGTCAGAGTGGGATGGAGTCAGAGGGGGATGAAGACTCGAGGGGGGATGGAGTCCCGAGGGGGGATGGAGCAGAACCAGTTACAGGTTGGACAAAGGGAGTGGAGAAGCTTCCTCCGTCTCCCCCGTCCCACTGTAGGGCTGACCAAAGGGGGCTGCTGAGGTCGGGACCCTGCCCAGTGCCAGGATGGAGCCCAACAGGTACCAGAAAATCCACTCCAGCTTTGCCGAGGGAAGGACACTCACTGCCCAGGTGCCTTCCTGAGGGGCTGGAGCTGCCTTCCCAGCTCATGTCTCCATGAGGATGTACCGCAGAATCCCATTGACCACATCCAGCGTCTCGTCGCTCTCCAGCACGATGTCGTAGGCATCCAGGTACTTCCCCCTCCGCTCCTCCACCTGCAGCCAGACCGGGTGGAGAGGAGAGGACTGTAAGGGCCATCAACCAAAACCAAAGATGCTGCACCCACAGCCCTCGCACCTCTTAAAGGTGGGGTCAATAACCACCCCGACAATGTCCCAGGGGCACGGGGAGCTCAGCAGACACCCCCAGCTCCCTCTGCACCCCCCACTGGAGCTTATATGAATCTCTCACAGCCCCCTGCCCCTCTCTGCTGCCCCTCAGGCTTCAGGCCTTGGGAAGGCTGGCAGGGAAGTGAGATGACTGCTTCTCACACCCACCTTGTCGTTGAGAAAGCCAATCTTGAGGATGTTCTCCACACTGGGAACACCGTCTGCCATCGTCAGATCACCCATGGAGTCTCCCAGCAAGATGATGCTTGTCCTTGTGCTCAGCTGCTGGAAATACTCCGTCCCCTGCAGGACGCTGTTGTTCTTGTTGTAGGTGTGGATGAGAGGTGCCTTGAAATGCGTGAGGACTCCCTGTGCAAAGAGGATGCTCCAGTTGATCCCACTGGGCTGCAGTGGGTAAACTGGGGGGGATTCTCACAGGGCACCAAGTCTCATCTTGGAGACATCCTCAAGAAGTCTGGAAACCCATCAGCCATGAAACACCTGGAGACAGTTCCCAGGAATCCCGTTTTGCAGGGGAAGCCCTTCTCAAAGCTAAGAAGGAACCCAAAGGATGGAGATCCTGGAGACCTTGCTTAGGGCTCTGTGCTGCCCTGGAGCTAGTCAGGGGCCACAAAAGCCACAGCCAGGGGAGCCCCAGGGCAGAGCAGGGCCCTTGCAGAGGACAGAACTGTCCCACTGTCCCGTGCTCCCCCGAGAACAGCATGTCCCAACACACCACCCGTGGGAACAGAAGCCTTCATTGTAAGAGACGCGTAATTTTCTACTGCGCATGGGGAATTTTCAGGCTTCAGCACGTCAACAAAGGCCTTCCAAGCTGCTTGAAAGGACATCTGGCCTTCAGATCAGGAGGGACCTCTGTGGTTAACTCCATCCTCCCCCTGCACTATGACAGAGCACAAAGTGCTGGACACAGAGATGGCAGTGTCCTTCTGCCATCAGAAAGCATATTTGGAAGGTGAGGAGTCAGTCCCTGAGACCATCAGCAGATGCTCAGCTGATCTTGCACTCTTCCTGCCCACCTCACCCACCCACTGCGCTCCCACTGCTGATCCAGCTCCGCTGCCGGGGAACCTCCAACTTCGAAATGGGCAGCTTTTAACCCCATGGTGTCTGTTAAACAGGTCGCAGCCCTCAATCCCAGACAATAACCCTCCTCTCCACAAGCTGACCAAGGTACGGGATGCAGAAACTCACCTTATCGTCGAAGTCCATGTAGTTGGAGACCACGTTGACGTTTGAGTAGAAGACGTTGGCCTGACGGATAATCTCTTCCAGGACGTCACCGATGCCAGCGGAGAAGATGAACAGGGGGATGTTGTGCTTATGCAGCTCATCAAATAATTCATTGAATCCATCCCTGGGGCAGAAGCGTGTGTTACACAGTACTGCACTACCCCCTCCCAGCTCGCAGCGAGGTGCCGTGGGCTGGGAGCACCCTCAGCCCGGCCACGAGGCTCCTATTCCTGCCCGGGACTCCCCAAACACAAACACACGCCTGAGCTCAGTCTGCCAGGACACCATTTCCACGCAGAAGGGGAAACGGGGCTCATGAAAACCCAGGCAGATGGCACCTTCTCCCCTCTGAGCCTGGCAGCTTGTTCAAACCAAGGCTCCCTGAGCCTGTTTTAGGACGGTCGCTGCCACGGCCAGCTTTAACAGCAAGTTTTAGTGCAACTTTTTTGTGCTGTGGGTGGGATGCGATGCTGAGCCAAGGGCCTGGATAAAGTCAAGCAGTTCCAGTGGGCAGAGAGAAGATCTCTCCTGGAAGAGGGGAGCTGCTCGCTGCCCCCCTGCCGTGCAGACAGTCGAGGGCTCTGCCCAGCACTCGTCCCCTCGGCTGATCCTGGTCAAGGCTCGAGGGCGGTGGCAGCGGTTCCTGAGCAGGGGGAGTCAGTCCTGCAGGGAGGAGCCAAGGAGCGAGCTTGGGCTGTGGTCATGGTGCCAAGTTTTGGCTCTTTCACCACTGGAGCCCGGCCCCAGGAAGGGAGATTTGCATCTGCCACGCTCCAGAGGCTGCACGCAGGTGGGGTGAAAGTGAGGAGACCTCACTGAGTGGCCGGAGAAAGGGCTGCAGGAGCACAGCCAGCCCCCAGCCCGTACCTCAGCATCACGTCCGACTCCCTGACAATCTGGGCTATGTCTCCCCTCTGGATCTTCTGCTGCAACAGCAGCTCGTGGGCCCTGGTCCACCTAGGGAAAGGCGGCAGCGTGAGCTTCCCGGCAGCAGAAAAAGAACAACTACAGCTCCCTGGCACCGCCACCAAGTCTAGAGACGGTTCCAGCCTCGTGCTTTGCAGTCCTTGGGGCAAGACGTTGCCAGGACAAGGCCAAGCTCACCACATACAAGCACTCACCACTCCACCATGAGGGGACATTTCTCTTCCAGGGTCCGGTTGGGATCGATCTCAATGGGGTAGTAATAGTGCAGCAGCTCCTTCAGCTGGAGCGTCGTGCAGATGGAAAAAGAACAGAGTGAACATCATTCTTACCCTCTCATTTACCAAGAGATGGTAAACAACAAAATAAAGCATTTCTGAATTCCTCCAAAGCATCACACTTCCTAATGAAAAGCACAACCAAAGCCCTTTCACTAAGTATCCCCAGTCTGAGCAAACCTGGAGAGCCTGGAGGACACGTTAACCCCCGGTGACTCTCGCCGGGCCTCAGACGCTGCGGGCACAGAGGAGGACACACACCTCCCGCCTCTGATCAGATGGAAACTGCCCACAGCTCAGCATGCAAATCTAATTTCCCTTTTTAACTTCTCCTTCCATTGCCAGCGGCTGAAACACAGCCCAGACACTTGCCCCACTGTGTCCCAGCAGCCGGGCACAACCTGGAGAACTGTCACAGGAGCCAGTCCAGCCTCCTGAGGACGGGTGACAGGGACGAACAGCAGAGCCAAGCAGCAGTGCCTCACCAAAACAGCACCTACCTTCTGCTTGCCATCCTCGCTGATAACACGGCTGTTATCGAGGATATCTGTAAAGACAGTGAGATGGTGGTGGTGTAGCCCAGAAACATGAAAAGGCCTTTGAAAAGGCAGGAATCCTGTGTCTGCAGTGCCAGCGCTGCCCGAAAACCAGCCGTGTGTGGCACCGGCCCGAGCACCGCCTCGTCACGGGGGCTCGACCAGCAGCTCCTCCGCGAGCCCACCGCACGCCCCGATGGCGGGGGGGGGGAGCGGGGCGGTGCTGGCACGGCACAGGGTGCAGGCGTTCGAGGAGAAGCAGCACGAGCAGGGAGAGCTCCTGCAGCGGGCTATGGGTGGCCGGGGGCCAGCAGCCACGGCTGCGAGTGGCCAAGGCCTGGAGCTGCCCCGGGAGCAAGCAGGAGGGAGCGGGCGGAGGGTGAGGGGAGCGGCGGGGACAGAAGGCAAACAGGGAAAGCAAACAGAATGAGCAGCAGTGAAAACAGCGGCCTCAACTCACTGTGCGAAGTGGGGCAGCGTCTGCCGTTGCACCCGAACCTGCTCAGCGTCATGTCGAAGTCAGAAATGACCTGGAAGGTGAGAGAAGACCAAATCTGTGCGTGTCCCAGTGCGCCCAGCCTGTGCCATAGCTCGGCGAGGGCTCCCCCAGCGCCGGGGGTCTCCGGGGGGCGCGGACCCACAGAGGGGGGCACAGCGGCAGCGCACCCCGACACTGCTGCCAGCTGTGAACCGTGTCCTCGTCTGAGAGAGCAGCACCCTCCCACCCCACACTCTTATCAGCACCAAATGGCTTAATCCTGCTGACGTGTCGCCGTGGGTGGAGGGGGGGGTTTGGGGATTGGCTCATATTTATAGTTTGCATAACAGGGAAGAAAAAGGCCCCTCCAGGGAGAGCCACCGGAAAAATAGCTCCCTCTCATCTCAGTCCTATAGAATCATAGCACGGTTTGGGTTGGAAGGGACCCTTAAGGACCATCAAATCCAAGCCCTGCCCTGGGCAGAGACACCTCCCAGCAGACCAGGTTGCCCAGAGGCCCATCCAACCTGGCCTTGAATGGGGCAGCCACAGCGTCTCAGGGCAACCTGGGCCAGTGTCTCACCACCCCCAGTGTGAAACATTTCTTTCTGCTGGCCAGGCTGTTGGGATGCAGCCCAGGGTGCGAGGGGCTTCCTGGGCTGCCGGCAGATGTTGCCAGCTCATATTATTGTACTTGGCCTTGCAAAACCTCAGGAGGTTCGCACAGACCCACCTCTCCAGCCTGTCCAGGTCCCTCCCCATCCAGCGTGGTGGCCACTCCACACAGCTCGGTGTCACCGCCAAACTTGCTGAGGGTGCCCTCCATCCCACTGACCGTGTCACCCACAAAGATGTTGAACAGCGCCGGTCCCAGTACCGACCCCCTGAAGGACCCCACTCGTCACTGGTCTCCACTTGGACATCGAGCCATGACCGCAGCTCTTTGGGTGCGACCACGCAGCCCATTCCTGATCCACCAAGTGGTCCGTCCATAAAACCCACATCTCTCCAGTTCAGAGACGCGGTGGTTGCGGGGGGCAGTGCCAACCACCCTGTACAAACACGCGGTACCTGCAGCTTCTTCACCCCCTGCTCCTTGATGGCCCGGATTATCCCCATCACACGCTCGGGCTGCTCCATGCGGACCGTGCCTTTCTCCAGCTCAGGCACCTGCGGGCAGAGACCCCCCCCGTTCGGCGGTGCCCGGGGATCCCCGGCAGCTCACGGGGGACCGATGCCCTCCGCTCCCCGCGGGGCTCCCGGCTCCCCCTTTCCTCCCCCCCCCCCCCCGGAGGGCCGTGCTCCCCAGCCCCGCTCCCCCGGGGGCAGCCTTCCCGCCCCCCCGCTCCTCTCCCCGCGCTCCCGGCCCCGCTCCAGCCCGGCCCACGCTCCCGAGGAACCCGGTCCCGGTCCCGCAGCCCCGCGCTCACCATCGTGTCCCGCTCGCTCCGCTCCGCGCCGGGCAGGGCCGAGCCGGGGCCGCGCAGCCGCGGGGAGGAGCCCGGGCGGGGGCGGCGCCGGGGGGCGGCAGGGGGGACCCGGGGCGGGGGACGCCCGGGGCCGGAGACGGGGTGCGGGGTTACCCGGGGTGCCGGGGTTAGCGGGGCCGGGGTGCCCGGGTCCCCTCGCCGCGCTCCGGTCGGGGCTGTGCCTCCGCCCCGCGCCCCGGGCGGCTCCCGGTACCGGCGCCGGCGGTTCCGTTTCCTCTGCAAGGCGCTCGGAGCCGGGAAGGCGAAAGAGAAACAGAAACAGGTTGAAAAAAAACAAAAAAAACAAAAAACGTGTCGAGGGCTGTCACGTCCCCATCACGGCCCCCTTCCCACCAACCCCCCCAAACGTTGCCAGCCCAGGCCGTGCCTCACACGCTTGGAACCGGGCTAAACAGCAGGAAAAAGCAGGAGGGGATGACAAGGCTGCGTTTGCCCAGAGCAGCCATCGCCAGGGTGGAGGGGCAGGGGCCAGGGG
>JAOTQQ010000011.1:4228900-4251175 GCA_026546715.1 Gallinago undulata | reverse complement strand
AGTGACATTCCATAGACCAGCAATCTAATAGCAAATGAGAAGTTGTTTGCATAAATACAGACACTGGAATACACATAGTTTCACAGTTTTAACAGCAGTATGTTACAACTTTACACTTTAAATTACTACACCAGCGTTTGAGTAAAATTGGTTATACATAAGCAGTGGTCCCACTATTCAGGATACAATCAGACTGAAGATGAGAACACAGTAAACAAATTGAAAAGCAACAAACAACCAAAAAAATAAACCCCAAGTCATGGTTTATGGGAATAATGGGTTCTTTCCCCTCTATCAGGAAAAGTTACAGCGTGTTACCCACTAATGGAGCAAAGCTCCCCTACCAAAACCCTTAGCATCTTTTCTGGAAAAATGAAACAAGTAGAAAAAAAATAAAAGACAGTATTAAATAGAGCAGGTAACATATGGAATATCACAAGTTTTGGTTTTGATTAGAGTAAGCTTCTATTCTTATAAAACAGTTGCTTTGCACAGTTTGACCAGGCAGCCCAATGTCAATGTACCAGTGGCCTTTACACATCACAGTCCCACGTGTGGCTGTCCTGTGCCGCTGCCGTCTCCTGGAAGGGACGTTCCGAGGCAACGCTGCAGGTTCTCACATCGTCATGTGCTCCGGTAAAACGTAGGATATGTCATCCCACGGGTGGCGGTACAGACCTTGCTTCAACCTCTTCTGATCCAGGTAGTGTCCTAAAACAAAAGTGGTCTGGGTTACAAAGTTTCTGCTCCTCATCTTACTTTCCTCGAAATAACTTACATTTCTGTGTTAATTTGATTTCTGGGAAGGGGCAGAAAGATGGCAAGCTTACCAATGAATCCCATACTCCTGCCTAGCACAAAGATGCCGTTAAGAGCTCCTATATCAATATATTCATCTGCTTCTTCCCTACAAGTGAAAAAAAATTAATAGTTCATCATGGCGATCTATTTAAGAAACCAATTTTAGAAGGGCTGTGAGTCTGCTCTAGTGCCAGTAGTGACACCAAATTCACGTGAAAGCTTCCTTCCTCTAAGTCCAGGCTACATTTCCCTCACAATGTCCTTTGGAAATCCCAGCCCCGGAGCTCCCATCACTGTCACAGGACCAGGACCTAAGAGAAAAGCCCACAACGTACTCACCGTGTGAAAGAGCCGCAGTTCCTGAGTACGTCTACAAAGGCAACGCCAATAAAGCCATCTACATTCAGGATAAGATTTGGTTTCTGCAGGAAAAGAAAACACACCCCGATAAAGATGTTAACAGTGGCAAGTGGTGTTCACCTGGCAGCTTCCATCCTCACAGGTAATTTGAGGGCTGCTGTAATTACGGGCACACAAGCCCAGCGTCAGACACCGCTGTTCAGCAACGCGAGTGAGATCCACACTTAATGAGAACAATGGAAAAGCAGCCCCAAACAACGGTCCTGCATCTGGTTCAAACCACAGAGATTATCTGGCACAGCACATCAGGTGTGCTACCTCTGCCTCACACTTAGGGAATACAGCACTGCCAGGTACACTGTGGATGACACAGACAACGGGGCTTGGTTTGTGCAGCGTTTTCCTGGTGTCCAACAAGTGTCTTCAGCCTGACTAAGCTGTAGTTGGACTTGGCCCAGGAACAATTTATGAAGCATTCAGATAAAATACAGCATAGACCCCATGTCACTTGTCCCCCGGTAAGAAAATGCTCAAGAGGAGATGAATGCTAGTGCATTTCACCTTAGAAGTTGTAATTTTTTCTACTTCAAGTGCATAGTCCAGCAGTGGGGTGGCAGGGAAATGCTGCTTCACGTAGTCTTTGAGGATCTGAACTCTCATATCTGGGTTATTTATCTGCAAGTTAAGAAGACACAGTCACTGATGTTGCCCCTTGCACAGCTACTTGCCATAAGCTTTATTATTTGTAGGTTTTGTATTTGTAGTATTTGTAAGTCCTGAGAATTCGGTCAATTGCTGCCTTTGAAAGTTGTTAATTTTCTTTCCTTTTTGGTTTGCTCCCTCCCCTCCCCTTACTCCTCTAAACAAACAAACAAACCTCCAGTTTGTACTAACATTTGCTTACCGATTTGACTCTGTGTCCAATGCCCATGATCAGTTTCCCTTCCTTCTTCATCTTATTCACAAACTCCATGGGGATAATCCCGCTGTCAAAGGCTTTGCTGAACATTTTAGCTGCAGCATCCAGTGCTCCACCAAACCGGTCACCCTGGGTGCAGTGCACAAAGGGAATTATAGCAAAGGGCGGCACAGTTAAGGTACTAAACAGGATTATGTTCTCCATTTGCCCTATCACTGTGGCATTGATTAAAGTCAGGCAGGCATCTGAGATAAAGCATCTGTTTGTAACTCAACACAAGCATCAATACGCAGCCAACGCAGCTCCACTGGAGACAGAGCGTGGGGGGAAATGCAATCTAAAGTCTAGTTTATTCATATTTTTACTTGTCAGTGTTGGAGGAGACTAGGCAACCATAGAGGGACAATTTGGCCTCTACAAAATATTTCTATACTCAAATGAGGGACATCAACATAGTCTTGCTTACTAGAGAAGTGGAACAGGTTTTAAGGCTAGAGCATCAAGCTATTAGAGTTGAATTCAACAGAAATTCAAAGTGTGAGTGAACAGGCACAACCCATCCACGGCTCCACAGCCAATCTACGTCTTAAATTAACAGTAATAAAACCTGGACAGAGCAGCGAGTAGCAAAGCTCAATCTTCTGGAGATTCAGTACGTACAATAGTGAGAAGGCCTGAAGTGAGGCTGGAGACGAGGTCTTTTCCAGCTCTTGCACAGACAATGGTGTTGTGGGCTCCCGACACAGCGGGCCCGTGATCTGCCGTCACCATCAAACACATCTCGATGAACTGGCAGGCGTACCTGGGTAACCTGGGCCAGGAGGAGACCACAGTCATTTATTGTAAAGAAAACCCCAAGTGACAAGACACTTGGCATTTACTGGACAGTGATTCCTGGTTTAGGTGTACGCTTGAAAGAAGGGAGCTGTAGGGTCACAACACCTATCAGCACCTCCCGACATCCTTCCCAGAGATCAGATTTGTGTTGGGTTTCCACAGGAGCCATTTAGCTCAGAGCTGAGGGTCACTTTGGAGGCTGAGTTTCTGCACCCTCAGCTGGCTGATCCGTGAGCCCCCCCTCTCCCCCGAGAGCCCTGGGGCTGCACTATGGTTCTGCTCACCCCGTTCTGCTGAGCCAGAGACCACAGCCAGTGCCAAAGTGCCTCTCGTGGAAGCAAGATCAGATGAAGGCAGCAAAATTCTGACATTCAGAAGGTTCCCTGTAGGCTGGATAGCAAATGTTTGTACACTCCCCAACCTCCCCAGAGTAGAAGTGACAATTAAAATAAGCAAGTAGTCAGAGAGCGTGAAACAGGCCTAGAATAGAGAATTTTCCTCAATGCACCACAGAACTTATGGAAAACTTAATCCCAGGACTAAAACATACTGTATGAAGCCCTGAAATGCTGAAGTGGTGTCAGAGGAAGGGATACAGAGATGGCATTTCCAATGAATCTACACCCACAAAGGAGTCCTGGAGTTACTTTTGGGCTTAGAAGTCTATTAATAAACAAGCAAAACTTCAAGACAAAGAATTTAGGAGCTTTCACAAAAAGCTGCCTCACCTCCGTTGAAACCAGAGCAGGCCCAGAACCCCTCCAATGCCCATCTCTTCTTTGAAGACCTCAGTGATTGGCATCCCAGCATAGATCAGTTCCTGACCTCTCTCGTCACAGATGCTTGTCATGAAGGAAGCCGGTTTGCGGATCAGACCCAGCTCCTGAAATCACAGCATAAGGATGGGATTTCAAACATTCCTTATCAGAATCAAGGGGCAGAAGAAGGTGGAGTGGACAAACAACCACCCCTTGAGCTTGCCCTCAGAGTGGCTTCCACAGCCTAGAATGTGGGCTCACAGATAACACTACAAACTACAAGATAAAGCCCCGAGGCAACACCATTATCACCGTAATTGTCCAGAATCACAGCAAACACCCTGTCTGGTCTCTAAGGAATCAAAAAGCAGGTAAAACAGCACAGCTCACCCTTGCCCAGGAGTAATCCATTGGCACAGTTGGAGGAGGCACTTCCTCAGCTGGTTCAATCACTCTTTTGGCCACGAGATCCTGGTAGACAGACCTAGGGAGAGAATCCATTTATTAACTGAAGTGGTTTTAAGAGATACAAGCAAGGGAGTCTTAATCTAGACCTTAAAAACACAGAATGAATAGAAGTTGCTCTCCTTAAGCAGGAGTATATTCCTTTGTCAGGCTAGAATCAGTGCCCTAACAGTCCTTTGTCCCCTGCTGCAGCTCCCCATTAACGTGACTTACTGAATGACCTCTCCCAGCTCATCAAAGCTCCGGGGAACAAACACACCCGCTTCCTTCAAGGCTTGATTCTTTGCAACAGCAGTTTCGGAGGCCTGGTTGGCACAAGCTCCTGCATGGCCAAACTGCACCTAAAACAAGAGGAGAGAGAGCAGTGAGGAACACAAGCTGTTCACCTGCAGAGTAAGGCAGAATAAAGAACTGCCTGGGAAACTGGCGACAGAGGAATAGCAGTGACTGCACATCTGCCTTCTCATTTGGGCTCACAGAACTCTTGGTTGCAACTGCAGTCAGCACTGCAGGGCATTTGCTGATCTGGAATCACCCCAGGTTCTCCCACTGATGTTCTGCCTCCCTGAATTCCCTGACTCTCCAGAGCTGTTTAATGTGAACCTTCCCCATTCCCACTCCAGAAGCAGGAATCTGTTGCATTCCCTGGGATCTCTGGGCTCCCTTTACAAATGTGCATAATCCCCTAAAAATTGCCAGTGACAGGCTACAGAAGTTGGCTTTTTTTTCTTCCTGTTGTGAATATATACTTGTTTCATGCATTTTTTTCCCCCATTTTTGCACATACCTCTGACGAGAACATGGTGGCACAAGTTCCAATACACCAGCACACCACTGGCTTGGTGATACGACCTTCTTTAATACCCCTGCAGATCTTGTACTCTTCTGTGCCTCCAATCTGCAGTAAGAGAGCTGAGCTGTTCAACACTTTCCACTTTTGTAGAAATCAGCCCCAAGATGCACACGGAAGCATTATGTGGAGGATTTTCCCCTCCTTTTTCATTGAGTAACAGCTGAAGTCTCAGAACAAAGTCTCCTTGTTTATTTTTTGAGGTAGAGGAGACTACACATGTCTGTGGAATACACTCAGGGTTTGGTTTTTTTTTTTTTGAGTAAAGAAGCATGAAATAAAAATAAATGAAATAAAAATCCAGACATTCAAGTGTCAGGTATTCATGCTGTTCTGATCTGTGGCTGTTATTTAGCATTCTTGCAGCCAGGTCAGATACCCCCAAAACAAAACACTCGGGTGTTTCTCAGACAGGAGTGAGCTGCTCTCACTCACCTCTCCAAGTACTACGATCATTTTCACTCCTGGAGTATCCTGGTAACGCAAGACATGATCCATAAATGTTGAACCAGGGTATCTGGGTAGAATAGAAGGGAAATGGTAGAAGTTGAATTAGTTTCATGAAGTTTTCTGAAAGAAGAAAAACTGACTGCCAAGAGTGGTGCCTTTGTTGAAGACGCAGACTCATACCTGTCACCTCCAATGGCCACCCCTTCATAGACCCCGTCAGTGGTTCGGGAGATGATGTTGTTGAGCTCATTGGACATTCCTCCAGACCGTGAGACATAAGCCACGCTGCCGGGACGGTACAGTTTCGATGCTAAGATATTATCCAGCATCCCTCCTGTGTTGCCTATTTTAAAGCAGCCTGGTTTGATCCCACCAACCTACAAGAAAATTAGGGAAAGATGTAAGGCCTTTTAAAATGTACATGACACTTAGGAACATTTCGGTAAGGCAGTCCCCTCGGTATTTATACAAACGATGGAGGACAGTAATGTGACCTTAAAAAGAGAAACTAAGGTGGACTTGGCATGACTAAAGACAGAATGGATTGTAGGATATACTTTATCCTTCAGAGAAAGCTGATCTGAAGATTAAGACAAATGGACAAGAGGAGAAGGTCACCAGTTCTTACAGTTGCAGGCCCAATGATAGTGACTCCTTTTTTATCAGCAGTCTTGATCAGTTTGCGCGTCAGGGCCTCTGGAATGCCCTCGGCAATGATGGCAATGGTGCGGATCTGCAGGAAGAGAAACCAAACCATTAGTACCCCCCAGCATTGCCCCCTAATGAACTCTGCAAGGCAGAGAAGGCAAAAAGCTGCTTATGGTGTGATCTGCCTGTTCAGGCCCCTGGGAGCTCACACTGCACCAGAGATCCACAGTCTACTGGGATCTTCACAACAGTTTCAGTGTGCTCTTCAGAGAGGTTTCTGCTCCCCTTGCACACTGGAGCAGTGCTGTCCCAAGTAATCACTCCTAACAAAGAGGTGCTGAGCTCCTCTTACAAAAATTACAAGTCTGGCACTAGAATTTGCTGTGCAATCCCAGCATCCTCCTTAGAGTTTAGGAGGAGTTAGAACTGAGGTATTTATCTGCTAAGCTGGGAGACCAAGCCAATTTGCCAATGCCATCATGGTTTAAGAGACACTGATACCCTGCTGAAAAGATCTTCCTTCTTTTCTTGGGCTTCCTCTAGGTCCCTTCACTCACCTGTGGATAATTCATGGTTTCAATGGTGCTGTCATAAGCAGAGCGCAGAGATGCAAAGTTGATGAGAACATCCACCTCTGGGTGCTTCCTCATGGCATCTGCCATGTTCTTGTAGACTGGGATCAGGATCTCTTTGTGGCCCCAGTAGAACTTCTGCCTGTGGTCACCACTACAGAGGAGAAGAAGAAAGATCCCTGACTCTTAAGGCTACTGGGAAGACAGAGGGGTACAGCGCATGCAGACAGAGGAGTTTACACACCCCAGTTCTCAGACACCAAGACTGACTGTGAGGCTCACTAGCGGGTGAGCGCACACGGGGAGGGACCATACTAACAGCAGGAGGTTCTTCAGAGAATAGAACAGAGCAGCATATGGAAGGAGACGGGCTAATGGGGACAGAGGCATCCAGCAAGATGAATAAGCTCTCCCACAGTGATGTTACCAGAGCCTCAATTCTACTCCAAGCTGGAAGACAGAATGAGGCACAGAAAGAGTAATGAATGAGGTGCATGCAAAGCTGCATTACTGGGCTGGAACAGCTGGTGGAATGGGAACCCAGTATCTACAGTGAGCAGACGGGACAGCAACATGCAGGCCGTGCGACCTCCTGTCCTGCTACAGGCAGACCCTGCCCCACAGGCTGCAGGAGGTGTGCCTGGGGAAGTCTCACTGTAGCTGTTGTCTTTTATAGTCAGTAGATGCTCCAACCAGAACATCATTGAAGTCTACACTGCTCAATCTCTTGAGAGTCGGGAGACACTGGCTGTTCCCATGGCACTTTTGTAACAGGACATTCCAGGTTTTGCCAGCCTGGCTTCCTCCAAGAAGTCAAGCAGAATTAAAGGTAACCTTAAACTTTTAATCCCTATTGCCTTTTCTTCATTAAACAACTGCAACACTGCAAGGGGCTGCCACTCGTCTGTTGATGTGACTGCGCCTGCACTCAGTTTTACTGCTCTGAGGTTTGCTCTCGCTGAGAGGGTATTACAGAGCTGCAATTATCATCAGAGCTGCAGACTAACAGCACAAGGTACTTAATTGTCAAGAGGTAAAATTCTCTGCAGGACAGAGGTTGATTAGACATCAGCTGTCCGGGATATCTGTAAATACCACAGAAATGAAACGGTCCTCCTCCCTTTGTACAGGCTCCCATCCCTCTGTCTCAGCAGCAGCAGGACCAGGCAGACCCTCCTCCTCGTTACCTGCCCTGTGACAGGGACCCCCTGCACTCACGAGGTGCAGTGACAGAACAGCTCATGCACTGCTGTGCTCCAGGGGGTCCCTCTGGGGGCAACTGGAAAGGCTCAACAGCCCCTCCCAGCTCCGTTAGCTGTGGGGACAAGGTAAGAGGGTGAACGCCACGAGAGAACTGTCCCACTGAGGGATCCACACATTTCCTGCCTGCTAAGAAACAACCGTGACTATAGGAAAAAGTATGAATAAGATGAACAGGAGGTTTTTGTGTTTTTCTTTAAGTTTTGTTTGAAATGTGACAGACAGACTGCTTTAGCCTATGAGCAGAGCTGCTCCGATTCTGGCTAACGCTTGGAGGTGAGAATTCCAGCTGCTGCAGGCACAAATCAAGATGTCTCAGACAAACATGCAGCAAACAGCAGATGAGTGGCGGAAGCCTTAAGTAGCCTGCACTGCCTCTGCCAAGCAAGTGGGCTTTTGAAGACAGCCCAACTGGTCATACCTTCCTTACTGGCCAAGTGGAGGAACAGTTTTTGGACACCCTTTGAAAGGTCATGAAGTGGGACTTGAATTACGTGGCAAACATGAGCAGCCTGAAATCAGTGGTTGAGGGAAGCAGGAAGCAAATCTGCAAAGCCAACCAGCTGGTGGAAGGGAGCACAGGAGAAGGCATTAAAGCAGAGATGTCGAGTGGGGCAGAGCTACGTGACAGAGTGGCAGGGGCTGGAAGAGGAGGAAGCTAACAGAAGAAGTGCTCAGAAAAATAACGCGCTCACACAGGCTACTTACGTGAATGGATAAACCATGGCGGCCACCGAAGGTTCGTCCCGGGAACAAATATAATCAAAGTCCAGCATTCCTTGCACAGCCCGTGTCTGCATCCCCCAAATGATAGCTTTGGTGTGGCGGCTGAACAGAGTTGTAGCCTTACCTGGAAAAACCAAAACACATTCAAAATACACATCTGTGCAAGACAAAAGCCACAGCTTTGCCAAATGTCTGCTTATAGTCTCCCAGACAAGCATATTCTCCTCCCTCCAGACTGAACCCAGCAGATGACCTGCAGGATGCAGTAGCCACACTGTCCAAATCATGGAAGACACTGCAGATGAAGCAGCATCCCCCTTCCCAGGATCCTGAACACAACAGCCAGGTTTGGGGCTTCACAGAATGAGCCGGTGCTTGACCCTGGGTGAGGGAAGAGCTGGTGGAAGAGAGGTACATGAAAACTTTCTTCCTCTCCTCACATGGACCATTTGTGTTCCTCCCAGATAGTTTTATTCTGCAAAGCTGAAGAGGAAGGAAACTTTGAGTTTTACTTATTTGCATACAGTCTGGGGGAACCACAAGAGGTTTGTCATCTGTGTTTACCAAGGCACCACAGTAGGATAATAGGAAATAAAAAGAAAAGCAGGAAATGGAGGGGACAAAGAAAGCAAAGAAGCTCTATGTACTCAGCTTTTGTTTTCAAGTTTATTTGATGACCAGAATCCAGACAAGAATCCAGACCAGATTTGATGACCAGAAACCAGAATTTACATATGGCCTAAAACTTGGCTCTGGGGAACTGTCACAGGAAAGGCAGCAGTTCAGCTAGTGAGGATGGAGTGTTTGCTTCAAGTGTATCCACACCACTTGTCACAGCAAAACCCCGAGTTCCTCCCTTTGACTCCAGGCATTTTAAAACTCTTAAGAACTCAGAGCTGATCCAACTGTTGATGCCAACTCCATCTACCACTAATTTCTCTTTGGCTTTGAATCAAAGGTGAACGGCATTAGGGATTAAACGGGATACTGTTCTTCTGGCTTTAACAAGGAATCAGTCGCTGTTCTCCAGCCCTGCATGTTCACAGCTTGATGCACCACATCATAACAAGTTATTAGGAAACTGCCTACGCTGAAAAATTCCGTTTATCTTGCAGGTGCCTGCAAGGAGGTAGTATCGGTGCTCACAGAACCAGGAAAATGCAGGCACAGAAAGGTGATGCCATTTGTCTGAGACCTCACAAGGAAGAGTTTAAGAGTTCCCCTTCTAGTGCCCCTCATCTTACGATACAGGAGACGGCCTGAAACTCTGCTTTGACCTTGATTCAGCAGTTTGTTCTCATCCAACAGAGCTCAAGAGAGTCCTTGAAGTCCCCATAACTTCACTGAGCACAAGCTTTAATGGTTTGCTGAACTGATAAGGCAACAAGAACACTTAGATCATTTGGTGACTTTTCTGTGCCCTTCAAGGCTCATAAGCACGGCACCTGCACTGTTTGGTTTCCCTTTGTAACAAAATGCCAGTTATTAGGCACGGTTAGTGATTCCTTCTTCGTGAAAACAATTAGAACAGAGCTTTTCACAATATGCCTAGGTCTGTTTTTATCTGTAATGATTGTGGGGGAAAAGGGAAGAAAAATTAAAGTTTGAGATCTCTCCCTGTCTCCCCCAGAAACAGCAAGGTGTTGTGCAAAGGAGCATGTGATCTGCACTTGAAAAAACAGATGAAGAGTTCATATGGTGATAGCTAAATATGCTGGGCAAGAGGAAGGACCAGACAACACTGCAAACTTTGGAGAGAAAACACAGCAACAGAACCAAGAACTAAAAAAAGTCAGCTGCCATCGAGGCCAGGCACATTCAGCTTGCCACATGTGTCCTACCTGAACCAGGGCTCGAAGCTGGGACTGAATCTGTTAAAGAGAGAATCACTCAGGCAACAACCTGACAGTTGGCTGCTGTCGTCCCCACAGCGGGGGGTGCTGCTGCTGCCTCTTCCCCACACCACTTGGGCTTTGGGGGTTTGCTTTTGTTAAAAAATAAGTGAACTGGAACACTCTCCACTGCACTTCCTCTCCAGGTATCTGGACATCAAGTTTCGCATTTTGCCAACTAGAAACCACAGAGTGTTCAAAGGAACATCTCAGGTAAAGCAACTCCAGCTCATCCTGTCTATGAGCAAATAGCATGGGGCAGCGTTCTAAAAGCACTTAACTAATTTCACAACAAAGGCAGGTACCACAAAATTGCTTCCCTTTATAGCCCGAAAAAAAGCATTAGTCCAGTCCACGTTCTCTCTTCAGGAACAGGAGAGAACTGCCAGTGATTGTTTCCAACATGGGGCTTACCAAGAGGGGCTGTTGGTTTTGCCTTCTTGGCTGGAGCAATGTCATCTGGTTTGGACTCGGAGAAGGAGGCCGTTCTGCTCGGTGCTGGAGTCTGAAAGAGAAGCCAAGTCAGTGAGGGTCAGTGTGCCAGGTAGGGGCTGGAGACAGTAGGATGAGACCTTGGCTCCATTAGTCTACAAAGAAAACCAAAGAAAGTTAATTTTGAGATAAGACCATTTCAGTCAAGTGAGGGAAAACTCCCAAACAACCACATTCTCAGTAAATGAGTCACATCGTTGGTTTTGACGGCTCACATTTTCTGCACGAGTGAGGTGGGTGTTGGGAGGGCCCCTCCTGAAAACCCACACAGGCACTTCGGTTTTCCTAAACTAAACAGTTTTGCAGAAGTACAACAGTGACCAAGATCTGTTCCCGAGATGTACACCAGGGGAGAGTGCCCACCGGGGGGGAAGGACTCACCGAGGGGCTGCCGCTGGCGTTGAGCAGGAAGTTGGCGGTGTGGGCTGCGGCCGGCGGCTGGTTGGGGATCGGCCGGTGGCCGAGCGCCATCCCCACGATCGCAGTCATGTGTGTCTCCGTGCCAAAGACGTGGATGGGGATCCCAGTGGTCTTCCCTGTGCGTGCAACACAAGAACAGTCAGCCTTGGGGGGAAAGGAACAAGCTGAGCTTCTGCCAGAGCAGAGCACTGAATCTTGAAAAGGCTCAGCAGAAAGCAGGAGGAAGCAAGAGGATGCGAGAACAAAACTGAAGGAAATGTCTGGTGCTTACCAACTTCTCCCATGACACGTAAACCTTCCTGGTAGTTTGGGCCACCTCTTCGCACAAAGATCCTCACCTCATGCTCCTTGAGGGGGCCTTGGTAATCCTTGATTGCTCTCACGATGCCCTGGAAGAAACACCCGGGACAGGTGAGCTGGGCAGCCCCGTCCCATCACCTCAGGGACTCCTGGAAGAGACACCCCGTCAGCACCAGCACGGCCCAGAGCTCGGGGTGGTGACTGTGGGTCTTCCCTGATACTTCTGAAGAGTCACTTACTTTAAAGGTGGCTGCTACATTGGTGAAGTTTGCAATGCTGCCTCCAATGATCAGGATTTTACCTGAGGGAAGAAACAACACATAAATAAAACCGTTTCAAGAGCACAGGGTAAGATCATGAAGCAGTTTAGGACAAAGTGAAACAATGCTGCAGCTCAGACTCGCCAGCAGTTTGCAGTAAGTTGTGTTTAGCAGAGCCTGGGAGATAAGAGCTTTGCATTAAGCAGGATTTTTTCTGATAAGAATCTCTTGAACCACATTCACTCCTCTCTCTGAAGCAAGAGCTGACAGAAATCCATCTCTGTTTCACTTGGAAGGCAGCAGCACATCGAAGGCTCTGCCAGGGAGGTCTAAGCACAGTAACCCGGGTTCAGTCAGATTTTTCCCCACATGCAGCTTCACAGCTTGGAAACCCCAGCGAGTCCCTTACCTTCAGGGTGCTTCTCTCGTGTCATGAGGGAGAGGATGGTCTTAGCATAGTCGTAGGTCTGCTGCTCGCTCGGGGCTCCCGAGTACTCCCCATAGTTAGCCAGTTCATTCACACCCCCCAGGTCACAGATGGTGTCACTGTAAAAAAAAAAAAGTTATTTAAGAGATTAGCTACAATTTTTGAGTCATTATAAAGGTCTTCATAAAGCATTCCAAATTCCTGTGAGTGGGACAGAGAGATCACGCTGCCTCCTGAAAACAAAGCTGCTCTCCCCTCGTGCCAGTCATGATTAAACTCGTTACACTCCCTAGATATGATGGGAACGCACTGACTGCCACAGCAAGGATGTTACCAGAAACAGCTTTCAGCCACCTCGTCCATTTCCAAGTCTAAAAGATGACATCTCAACCTCCCAGATCTTCGTTCTGAAGAGGTCCCAAGCAGTCACAGCGTGGGAAGGATTGCTTTAGAGGAGTCTCCTTTCCAGTGGCTGCATCAATGACTTTTTTCCAGCACTGTAAATCCACCCCCCTCTGGAAACCTTGTTCCTCTTACCTGTAGACCACAGAGGCGCCGCCACCAGCCACCATGGTCCAGATCCTGCCTTTGGGGTTGAGAATGGTGAGTTTCAAGCTGGCTCCACTCTTGGCATCCAGATCAGCAATGTAAGCTTCCTGCAGACAGAGCAGCACATGCATGAGCTTCCAAAGCAGGGGGTCACAGTGCCCGGCCCGTTTGGACCTGCAGAGCTCCCCCATTTCCTCTCAGCTGAAGCTGAGGGAGAACGGAACTGCAAACACCATTTTTGTAAGGAACACAGCCCCTGTGGGGCCAGGACTGATGTGTTATGTGTTCTTCAAGAGAGAGCACTGGAATTGGACTGGACAGAGACAGCTTGTGCTGTTCTCTGTAACAAATTCAAAGGGGATCAGCCTGAGCCTACGCTGCAATTTTGATTTGTGTTTGGAAAAAAAAATCACAGCCTCCAAAGACTATGTTGTGTAGATAAGGTCTGTGGCTTGTCTCTTGCTTGTCCCAGGTGAAGTCACAAGTGATTGCTGTACATAAATTTGATATCACTTCATTTGCAGAGTGCAGATCCAGAAGCAGATTTTTCCTGTTTGCACATGAAAGGCTTTGGAAGCACAGCTGCTGTCGGCTGTTTCACCGAGCTGTCCCCCACCAGCCCCTCCTCCTCCCCTCTGCTCAAACAGCCCTGGGGAGCTCCAGCTTCCACACTGCCACTTAGGTCAGTCACAGAATCAAACACCTCTGAACTGAAGAGTCTCCTTCTGACCTTGTCTGCAGACTGAGACCAGAGGAAATTTAAAACTCAAGACACCGGTGGCTACACCCTCCCTGGCTGTGCTGCAGCCGAGGACGCAATCACCGAGAGCTGTAATTTGGCTCAATGGGGTGCTCCTGTATCCCTGTGTGCTGCCTGTTGAGGAGCACTTCATCAGGAGTTCATTAACATTCTCGGCAAAGGCACTGCCGTAATGACCTTCCCAGTGACTTCCAAAGGGATGATTCAGAGACAAAAACTGAACTAATCCTTTTAAGAGCAAATTGAGTTAAGTGTTGGCATCCAGCAAGCTACACGGAGAGAAACAGCTAAATGGATTTCCTGGCCATGTTACAAGAATCTTCCCCAACTGAAGCATAATTATAATAATGAAAAAGTCAGGACATAAATCCTTCTGGAGTTGGCAGAATAATCACCTGAAATAACAGAACAACTGAGGAGAGAGCTCTACTTCAAGGGGTTTTGAGGCTGCTGGGACACGGTGTACGAAGGAGTGTTTGTGCAACCAGCACCACAGACCCCGGCAATTCCGAGAGGAAACAGGCACTTTAATTGTAAAACACGGGGTTTGCCCACAGGCCTCTTCCTTTCAGGAAAACAGGTGTATGAACATCTTAACTTTTCCCTTTGAAGTTTGAGAGGTGGTAACTGTTTTCTCTGGATTCGTACTCGCACACAGAGTTTGCACACAAGTGCTGCTCTGAGAAATGGGGACTGAGACACGGAGGGAGCATCAGCTGCCACTGACCAGCTCCCACAGAAACCAACAGTCTGATGGGGAGCAACGCGGGCAGGAACCACAGCCAGAAGAGTGTACGAGCACAGAGCTCTGGCACACAGCTGAATGAGTTGAATAAGCCTCCACTTAAAGTCAATTCTGAATTAAAGAACTGAAACAACATCCAAGTGCAGACAGAAAACAACTGTAGTTCTGAGGGCGATTGGGAGAAGTCCTGGTGCTACAGCAACCTGTGCACGGGTTCACACAAGCTCTTGTCACAGATGGCAACGCCAAGGTACTTGAAACGCAGCACAGAACCCACAAAAAAAGGAAAACCTCGAGGAGATACGAGGGACTAGGAATTGTGCCTGTAGCCCACAGCAGAGGGTTGTGGGGCAGAGCGGGTACTTGCCTCTGGGTAAGCTTCCCTGCCGAAGGGAGGGGGGAACTCCACATCCCCCCACTTCACTTTGCAGATGTAGTCAGCAGTTGCATCAATCTTTGCAGCCAAATCGAGGATGTAGACACCATCATTGTGCACCACTGCATTTGGAAAAAAGTAAATCAGAATTAGCTCTGAACAATCTGTTACAGATTTACTCATACGATGTGACACCAGAGAGAGATTGTTACAAAAGCCAGGTCGTCCTTGTTCCCTTCCTCCCCATTGCTCACTCGTTTGTATTTACCAAACCAGCAAGTTCCCGTAAGAATTAACTAGTGCTCATGGCCACAGACCAGGCCAGGCTCAGGTGCTGGTTTGTTCTGATCCAAAAGAGCAATTTTTATATTCTTCAGTTCTGATTTAACACCCCAATGGGAAATCAGAGAACAGAGGACACCTGTAAGGAGCCCTCACTTTTCATTCATTCAGGTAATAGCTCCAGGACACGTCACAGTCACTTTTCTTTTGCATATGCCTCCTAGTGTTGTTGCAACTACATCAGACAGCAGGATAAGGTACACGTTAATGTTTTAGAACAGAAAGTCTTGCTCCCCAAAGTATCTGTTACCTATTGGATTGATCTCGAGGTATGTGAAATACAGATCTTCATAAAAGTTGAAGAGGCCACAGATGAAGCTAGCCAGGATGCTGTAAACAAAATTTAAGACAAGTTAATTAAAGCAGCCAAATATAAAGCCCAGCCTTGCTGTGCTCATTTCTGTCAATGGCAATCTGCAGGTCTACTCTCTATCAATTTCTGTCATTCTCATTCATTTTCTCTGGAAGAAGCCCAGGAGATGACTCAAGGAAAGGGAGACCTTGATGACTCATCTTAATTACACTCCACCACACTCTGCTGAGAACACAGTTGCTCACAACTGTCATGTAGACAGTGAGTCTGTTTAATCTCTGAGAGATGGAAACGCATCGCTGGCTCTGGCTGTCAGATACACATCTGTCAGAACTGAGCTTCGTTAGCCAGGACAGGGAGAGACTGCAGCAAACTATTGGTGAGGGGCTTCTTCAGCCTTTCAGTGCTGAACGACACCATCAGTGGTTACGTTATGTTTGGAAAAATCACGACTCATTAAGATAACTAGCTATAGGCAGCTAATTAAAGCAGATGCAGAAGAAGCTCTATGGATCTATGGATAAGCTTGTACTAAGTGAAGGAATCCAAGAGAATGCCTTCTTAGGCTAGACCAGAGCAAGGGAGAGTACATTTCCAAGTTAGCAATTGGATTCACGTCACCATTTCTACTAAATAAAAGAAACTCTTCTGTGCTGGCACAAAGGATCAAAATTCAGTTCATGTCTCCTGCGTCTCCGAGGTCACAGCTTCAGCAGCCTGAGAAGTGCTCCTGTCAAGTGAGGGCTCAAAGCATTGGGAACACTTATTTTGAGTTTTACAAGAGACTTGGATAAGGTCAGAGGATTATGACTTTAGGATGCACGGCATGTTTTTAAGGGCAGCACAAAGGGCAGCACAAAGGAGAGCAAGCTGTGGGGTGAAACACAAAGGGATGTTGCACTGAAAGAAAGAAGAGGAGCTGCTGGGTGGCTGCCATGCCCGGAACTGGGCACCCGTACTTACTCCTTTTTATTTGCTGGTGCGTGCTTTAGGAGATGTTTCTTTACATCTGATTCACTGAGCTTTTCATCCACCGCCACAAGCAACTTCTGAGCTTTGGCATCAACATCTCCCACATCCACACCCCCCTCGTGGTGGAAGAGCACATAATCTCCCTCCCGGGCAGCGTAGATGCACACGTAGAACTCTTCCTCCTGCACCAGGCCCAAGCACAGGCATCAGCAAGGCACACACAGAGAAGACCCTGAAGAGGTGGCTCTTGTGTCAGAGCTGAGGACAGGGCACCTGAGCCCCCCGCTGAGCTTTTGGGGAGCACCCCCAGGCTGTGCTGGCCTGTGAGGGGTCAACAGGGCACAGAGCGCTGCATCCTGCTGAATCCTGCCAGGGACACCACCTTCCATTTCTGGAGAAAACTGCTCCTGTCTTACACAACTGAAGTGTAAACAAGAGTCCAGTCTTGTGTGTACCAAAAGCTCCTACACCTTAGGTAATTATACCCTTCCCGCAAGCCATAGCGGGGTACGATTATTTCACCAGCACAAACTGAGATCTCTCACATCAACAGTTTGTTTCCACGCTCGGAGTACCAGGTTCAAGGAGCAATGAGCTGCCTTTTCCCAGCCAACCCAGTTCCCTCTCCCGTGATCTGAAACCTCCTCCCAGCAGAGCAAGAGCAGCCAACACGACTATTCACAGCTCCTGGCACGGGCTGATGCTGCTCCTGCAGCTCTGACCATGTGCATCGACAAGAGCACACTCCCCAACTTCTGGTCTCTCCGCCGCATCAATCCATCTAAGCCATGTGCAAGTCAAAAGAGACTTAAAGGCCCTTTTTAATGCTCTATGTAGAGACTGACCTGTTTGTGAGGGACGAAGGGTTCAATCAGGAAATTCTTTAGGATTCCCTTAGCATTAGCAATCTGTAGGCAGAAAACAAGACAAACACCAATAAACACTTGTCCAATACCCGCACTTATGACAGCGTAAGATGAGCTTCGAGAATTAATCAATGCTGCTCTAAAAATCACTTGAAAAAAATCGGAAGTGAGGGAACTCCTGAGCTGGACAGGGAGCGGCAGGAGCAGTCCCCTGGAGGTGCTGTCAGGGAGCACAGAGGAGCAAGAAAACCCTTTCGCCTCTTGCTGCAGGGACTGGCAGCCACAGCAAGGTCCCAGGGACTGTCCTGCGGAGGTGCCCTCCTGCCATCCAAACCAAATTTCCTGGCTCCAGGGACATTCTGACAGTGTCATGGGAGATACCGATGATGTTTGCTCCTCAAGCAGGAGGTTTTAAGTCCTTGGCACAGCCCTTCCTTTACATGCAGTTGTTGGATTGTGTTAAAGTGATTTCAACACCCGTGGCTCCCCTGGGCAGGCACACGAGAGGCAGTTGCCACGGTTTCACAACGGCCTTCAGGCAAATCCCACTGACCTGGTTGCACAGCGCTGGAGACTCAGCCAAGCCACCACGGCAGGGCCAGGGCAGCAGAACTCTATCAGCTCCCCAGGCACGGCAGCCAGGATGGCAGGTGTTTCTTTATCATTAGCTTACAGTGTCATTCCCGAGAGAAGAAATATTACAAGCCAGCACCAAGTTAAAATGAGGACTTGAAGTGACACTCAGTCATCAGCCAAAACTGGCTGGCTACAGTAAGAGGACAGTTTTATGACAGTGTTTGTACTTGTCTGGTTAAATCTGCCTTGGGTATTAAAGAGAAGCAGCTGTGCCAACGTGACATGGCATCTGAGCTCTCAACTGCTCAATGGCACTAATTCCTGTGGAGCTCCCAGCACACAGCCCTGCACAGTGGGCTCGGGCAGCCCATGGCACCAGGGAGCACTGAGCTCAGCTCCCTGTCACACAGGACAGTTTCTCACCTGCTCTGGCATCAGCCTAACATGCATTTTAAACCACCATAAGCAAGAGAAGTACCTGCACACCAGCTTCTACCATGCAAGAAGCCAGAAAAGACCAAACCAAGATAAAAAAACTTCCATTTTTGGTGCTCGAGCAACACTCACCGTAGTTTCTTGGCCCAGACGCTGCTTGAGCCAAGCCTTCACCTGATCCAGAGTTAGGTTAATTCCAACCAGTCCCAGCTTCCCACGTCTCTTTATGAGCTGATCTGGCTTCACCACTAAACGCTACAAAGTTGTGCAAGAGAGATTAAAGGAAAGAAGCATCAGCAAGTGATTTTGGTGGAGATATTCTCTCCATACAATGAGACAAAAACTTCAATAGATTCTGTACAGCAAACATCCTTGCAGAATTTCTTTAGTCTCTTGGCAAATGCAGCTCCTGGTACAACATGCCTGTAGTTTTATTTTCACTCCGTACTTTCACAAGAGTTGCCTTATTTCTGCTCAGACACGAGCACACATCAGAGACTGGGGTAACAGTTTGTTTTGGTGAACTTTGGTAAGTTTCAAAGCAGCTGTTAGAGGGTATATGTACTCACTTCTGGAAAAAAAAAATGCTGAAAAGCATACAGCATCCCAGCAGTTCTGCAAACTCTCTTTGCAAGATGCATCATGAAATTAACATTTCTCTGTGAGCAGAGGCTCATAAGGACACTATTAGAGCCAGGGCAAGCACAGCTGGCTGTCACCGAGACAGCTCCTGCGGCCACTATGGACGGACCCGAGACCCGCTGGGGCTGAGGGTCCTGCATGTTTCAGCCAACTGAGAGCAACTTTCTGTGATACCTACAGAAAGCTGTTCCTGGGCAACACACTTCTCTAGCTTACAGTTTTTTATATTTTTTTTTTTTAATAAGAAAAGGGTGCCATTCTCCTGTACAGCTGATCTGTCCAGGAACCACACCACTGTACAGCACAGAGCCAGAACAGCCCAAGCTGCAGGACAGGACACTCATCACAGTCTTTCTGCTGGAGCCTGTAGCCCTTTCCTTTCCTTGCTACAGAACCCTGTCTGAAAGGACAGGTATCGCCCTGGCTCCCTTCTGGCTTCCTGCAAGTCTTTTCAGAAGCACTGCTGAGATCTTCCAGCCATTCACTCCTGCACTTGAGCATGGAGCATTTCATTACTCAGTGCAGGGCTTCCATCAGCCAGTAAAGGGTCGTGAAACATTTATGTTCCACCAACCAGTGACTTAATATAATTAACCACTGGAAAGGAGCCAGCTTGGACAGCTAATGAAAAGAGCTCTGGGTATGTTTTCTCTACAGAAAGTGAATGGATATGAAACAAAGAGATGTAAAAGATCTTGCAGAGGAAAAGAGGAGAAATGACGTTTTCCCTGGCATTGTGCTCAGAAGCAGGAAACCCAAGCAGAACCCTTGCTGAGTGTAACAGCTACCACAGAGAAAGGTCTCCATGACTTCAAGAGTCAGCGTTTGAGAGCAAGGACTGGCATCTCAAGACCCCCAATTCACCTGAATTAACCTCCTTTGCCTTCTGTGTGGTTATTAGAAGCTGTTTGCAAATCTCTCTGCTCATGTATTTCACAGACCCTAAAGGAATTTTATAGCCAGCCCCTGGAAGGTGATACAACAGCCCCGAAGCAAGCTCATTTCTTCATCAGTGTTGCAAATGAATGTTGCAGAGCAGCAGCAGCGACCGGTCCTTCAGGAAAGATCCGGAGCACAGTGCTGCTTGCAACCTGCCGCGGCACGACGTGCCATGCCCAGAGGAGCAGCTGCAGTGCGCTGAGCTGTGTCCGGGCTCAGCAAGGCAAGAGGTGGCTCCTTACCTCGCTCAGGAGCCAGGGGTGGTCCTGGGTGAGCCGTGCCCAGTCTGTGTCCGGGGTGACTCGGGCATACTTGAAGCGGTTCTGGATGGCAGAAGATGTACAGATGTACTTGTACAAGAGCTCCTTCCCAGTCTGCTCAGAGATGGCTTTGGCTGACATGGCTACCTAGTCTGAATTTAAAATAAAAAAAATATTAAAAATTAATATATCAATCAGGAACAGAGCCCAGTTCTCACAGAAAACTCCCAATCACCCAGCTCAATGCAAAAGCCAAGCAAATACGGAGCCGGGGACCCTATTACAAATGAGGCCATAAAACTCACCTGATAAGCAAGAGCTATTTGTGTTGCTTACATTCCTCCCCATTCCCCTGAGCACAGTCCATCCCCGCCTGCGGGGAAAGCGAGATCCCTCAGCAACCTCCAGCCACCACCCTGCCTTTGCCAGACCCGCAGCTCCGAGCAGCCCCCCACATCTCGGGGGGTACTGGAATAGACATATGCCTTAAACTGCACAGCCCCCTCCGTCCGCTGCTGGGCAATCAGCGTAACACACCCTCCACCTCTTCCCGTTCACTATGGGGGAGCATCAGGGCAACAGGGGAGGAAACCCCTCTCTCCCACTTGCTTTCTTACAGCAGGCTGCATTCCCAGTCTGAGCTGGGCTACGGGGACATCAGCAACCCCCCTCCTTCTTCTGAAGGGGCCAGAAAGCGTTGCCAGTATTATCAAACCCACAACATGTTCACATCCACATATTTTTTTTTTGTTTCAGAACCTGGATGTCCTGGAAGCAGATTCACACCCGAATGAGCAAGGTGCTCAAGACAACAAAGAAGACTAAGGTAAGACAGTTTGGGGATTTTTTGAGAAAAATAATTTCCATTTCACATTTTCCCTGGAGATGGCTTTTCTCAAGAGCACGTTCTAAACGGACACAAGTACATGGTTTCTCTTCTCAAGGCTGTAACTTTTCTTTCTGATATGCAGCAACAAACTCATAGGTGTCAAAGATGCATTTATTTTTAGCTGCAGTAAACATTTCAGAATACTTCATCCCAGTGAGCCTGTCTGTGTGTCAGACATCGGAACCCAGTCCCATGATCAGCCAGAGGTCACCAGTTCGGGTTTTCTGGGGGGTCAGAGGGTGACAGAAGAGCTCGGGCAGCAGCTCATGCTGCATCTGCGCGACTGGAGGTCATGTCACTGGTCCCCGAGCACAGCCAGCACAGCAGGAAACACAAAAACACGCTTAGGAGGGTTTCTGGGAGAGCTGCAAAGCAGAAAGACATCACCACAGACAAGAAGAGCTCAGGTTCCATTCCAGCATCTGGCAGGGACGCGTTTGAAGAGCCCGGTGGGGCTGCCTGCCCCTGCTGGTGCCGAATAACGTCCTGCTTCAAACCCACAGAGAGAAACAGCTTTGAATTCCAGTTAGTTCTTGTGCTACCTTCTGGGTAATAACCATCAGTAATCAACTGGTTTATTCATCTGATAAGTGAGCACTGAATACAGCGGGGAATAATTAGGAATCATTAGAAATAAAGACCTTTTCCCCCAGAGCAGGAAGAAAGAGACTTGGTCAGACCAAGTTCTGTTACTGAAAGCTCTTGACAAGCCTTAAGAACCAGCAGTCAAATCCACTGCTAGCACCTTTTCTAACACAATTCAAGTGTTAAAATGGAAGAGAAGAAGCTACAGAAAGGGCAAAAAAGATTTAAAATAAAAAGCCTTCCTGCTTTCAGAGAATTATTGTTATGTAGAACCCCATCAGGATTGCAGTGGGGTTTCCCATGGAATCCCATTTCGGAGCAGCACCGGGCAGCATTTCTGAAGCACCTTATCTTTCCTGAGAGAATCAAACCCCTATTCTTGTCACCACAAACACTTGTACCTTATATTTAGTCTGCTAAAAATAACCCCACTTTGCTTTTATTACCCCAGTGCTGAAGTCACCACAGCCTAGGGAGAGGGGAGCTCTCCTGAACGAGCCCACTTGGTCCGTCTGTCCCTGCAAAGCGAGACAGATGTCCTGCCCCCCCGGCAGCCCCCTGTGGCCTAACACCCCACAGAGCCGTGTGG
>JAOTQQ010000011.1:4189010-4224326 GCA_026546715.1 Gallinago undulata | reverse complement strand
GGGGGCCGAGCGGGGGCCGGTAGCCCGGCTCGGTGGCCCCAAGCGCTCTCCCCCATCTTGGCCATCCCACCACCGACTCTAGCCGCCCACCCAAGCCAACCACAGTCTCCCCAGCCACTCACCCGCTCCGCCGCCCCGCACCGTGCCCGGCGCCCGCCCGCCCGCCGCCTTTTGTTCGCTGAGGCGCGGCGCGGCCTCCGCCCCCCTCCCCGGCCGGCCCCATGGTGCTCCGGGCGAGCGGCTCCCTCCCATTGGCTAGAGGCGTCATCACGTGGGGCTTGCCTGAGGGGGCGGGGCGCACGCCCATTGGTGGGCGCTGGTGGGGCGCGGCCGCGAGGGGTTGTGGGAGATGTAGTTCGCCCCTCACCCCCCACCCCCGTCTGGCTCCCGCCCTCCACCGACCGTGAACCCCGTGGGCCCGGTGGGGGACAACGGCGTTGAGGTCAGGAGGGAGCAAAGGGCTGGCGTCACGCCGCCGTCACGCTCTGCCAGCGGGGAGAAGAGAGGAGAGGCCTCCCCTTACTTGGCACCGGGCCAGATATCACCGTAGAGGCCCCATACAACACTCCACCCCACGGCCTGCACCGGCCCTCCCTCACCTACACCCGCCGGGACGGGCCCCGGCAGCGAGAACAGGCCCAGGCGTTCCGTCCCCCAGCGCTGAGAAACCTCCCACGGCGGGTGCTGTGGCTGTAGGGCCAGGAGGGGCCTGGCGGTGCCCAGGGTGGGGAGCGGCAGAGGGAACTGGGGCATCACCAGCCTACATCACCGGCACCGTGGCACAGACCCCCGGAGACACGGGCCAGCGGGGGCTTCTCATCCGCACAGAGCAGCGTAAAGCACATCAGACTCAAGAAGCAGGAGAAAGCACCGTTTCTGAGGCCATGGGCAGGACGCAGCCACCACCCCCCTTCCTGCCCCCGAGCCCCCAAGGGCGGCCATCACAAAGCGGGCAAAGTTTTTTTCCATCGCCCAAAAAGTTTTAAAAAAATATCTTCCCCCTGGTATTTCCCACCAGGGAAGCACCCTGCCCTGGGGCTCCCTGACAAGGGTGGGTGGCTTCCCCCTCCAGAGATGAGGTCTGCTGTGGCCAGGCTGGAGCACAGGCTGCCACAGCCACCGCAGGGAGGGGGCTGGAGGGACGCAGACATGATGCTCCTGCCTGTCTCGTTGCAGGGAGCGTGTCACCAGCGGGGAAAGTCTCTGCAGAAAACAGTTACGAAAATCTTAAGCTGTCTGAAACTCCCTGCCCGCCTCCCTGGGGACAGGGGTGTGTCCCCCCCCCCGCCCTCCCACTCCAGCCCTCAACTGCTGTTTGTCTCCCCACTCTGGCGTGACAGCCCTGCCTCCCTCCCACGCTGCTCCAGCCTGTCCCGGGAGCCAGCATGGGCCCCGTCACTCCTGAGCTGCCTCCAGAACCCGGTAGCAGCCCCGTTTTTTCTGCGGGGAAGTTAAAACTCGGGGGCTCTGGGCAGCCCCCGCGTCCCTGAGCGGCGCAGACACGTCACGCCCACTGAGTCACTCGGCAGGAACAGACTGCTTCAGACGTTCCTTCGTCTTGGCAGGGTCTTACCCGAGGCCGAAATAAAGTCAGGACTAAAGTCAGTGATAGGAGGAGAGAATCAGCAGCATCTCCCATCCGTCACGCGTCTGACTGGACGCTGCAGTGATGAAACCGGTCCCAGGGGCCGCCAGCAAACACCAGGGCTCTGGCTAACGCTGACCCCGGGGAGGCTGGAGGTTTGCCCTGGCAAAATCCCGGCGCTCGGCACCGGCTCCCGGCCTGGCTGAGCGGAGGAACCTGTTCCGCCCGCGGCTGAGCAGCCCCGGCGCTGGCACGGCGGCTCCTGCAAAGCGGTTTCACCGGGCGCTCCCACACCCCCTCTCCAGCACAGCAGGGCTCTGGGAACGCGGGTGCAAGAGCGAACCCCCCTCGGGGGCCGGATCCTGGGTCGGTCGGACGGGTCGGGCCAGGAGAGGCGAAGGGCGAGTCGCCGCCGGTCCCGGCCGTGCAGCCCCGGGCGCCCTCCGTCCGGGCCCGCTCGCCTTTGGGCGGAAAACGGGCATTTCCTCCTCCCTCACCCACCTTCCCACGCCTGCCCCGCCCCGCTCCCCCGCCCCGCCGTGCTTGTGCGGACTCGCCGTGAACGGCACCGGGCCCCCCGAGAGCGCTGCTGCGGGGACAGGGCGGGCCGTCCCTCGAGACCCCGCGGCCCGAGCGCGCCACCGCGACGTAACCGCCTGGGCGGGGCTTGGCGCCGCGCCGGAAGTGGGGCGGTTGCCCGGCAACGGTTGCCAGGCGACGGCGGCGGCGGTCGGACATGGCGGCGGCGGAGGACAGCCTGCCGGTCGGCACCTTCCTCGGCTTCATGGCCCAGGGGAAGCTGCTGTTCCAGCGGGGCGACTACGACAAGGCCCTGGGCTGCTTCAACAACGTGAGGGCGCCGGGCGGGGCGGCGGCACCGGGCCGGGGGAGGGGGGGATGTCCCGGAGGCCGCGGGTGGCGCCCGGAGGTGGCGGCCGCGAGGGGAGGGGGCCGGCGGTGGCGGCCGGTTCCCGTGGGGGCGGAGGTGGCGGTGCGAGGGGAAGGGAGACGCGGGAGGCGGCCCCAGCGAGGCGGTGGCAGGGGGGAAGGGGGTCACAGCGCGAAGGGAGGTGACACAGGGGGTGACGCGGGGGGCGGGTGCGTGAGGGGAGGTGGCACAGGGGGACAGCCAGGAGGCACAGCTCCTCTCTGGGGGCTCGGAGGGGCCTGGAGAGATGAGTGGCTGCGGCAGAGGGCACGCGTGCACGTCACCAGAGTGTTCTTTGCAGTAACAAATGTTTTGTCCTCGTCCCCCGTCCCGAGCCGTGTCGGGACAGGGCAGGTCACACCACGCCTGTGTCCGTGCTGCTCAGCCCGGCCCGAGCATTGACCCCTGTCGGCTGCTTTGCAGGCGCTGAAGCTGCGGGCAGGGGACAAGAACGGCTTGGTTGCCCGCTCAAAGTGCTACCTGAAACTTGGGGACACAGCAAACTCCCTGAAAGATGCTGAAGCTTCCCTCCAAAGCGACAAAACATTCTCCCAGGTAAAGAGCGTGCAGTGACAGGAGTCTGGGGTGGCCAAGGACCAGTCTTTTACCTGTGATGGGTCTGGGAGACAGGACTGTGTAGTAACAGCCAACTCTAAGCACACCCTTGACATTTTTATTGCTTGCAGAGAAGGGGAGGTGCTCAGTCAACAATTGAGAAAGAGTTCCAGGGTTGGATTTTATTGTGCACAGATTGCGATAGCAAAGCGCTCTCACTTTGGCCTAGCGGGGAGTTAATTGAGATCTCTGAAGTTTTTTTTTCCCCTCCTTGTTATTCTTTCTTTCTTTTTTTTTCCCAAATGTCATCTTAGGGCCTTTACCAAAAAGCGGAGACGTTATATACCATGGGTGATTTTGAGTTTGCGTTAGTGTTTTATCATCGAGGCAGCAGACTGCGTCCAGAGCTGCAGAACTTCAGGCTGGGTATCGAGAAGTCCCAGGAGGCCATTGTCAACTGCATTGGAAGTAAGATGTTCCATTTCGTGGCCCCCACATGCACAGCCAGGAGCTGTTTGGGGACAGCTGGTAGCAAATTACCTCCGCAAGGGAGCCAAGGACCCTGCAACAACAGAGTCTCTTTGCTCCTGGATGCATGTGCTCGGTGCCTGTTCTCAGATGAAACCAGGAAGCACCAAAAAGAGCACAGCCCCGTTCTTTTCTTCTCTTTTTTTTTTTTTTTTTGGCTGAATGCCTGTTCATATACAGGGTCTAATAGCAGCAGTTATGTAAGTAGATGATGACACTAACTTAAATTTCCCAAGTCACCATGAAAACATTCTAGGTGATACAGAACAAAGCTGCTCATCTACTGACAGCCCTGCCGATTACAGAATCCATTTTTAGATCTTTATCCTAATATTCAAAGTCCTTAATGAAATTTGCCTTGTTGCCTGAGACTGGCCATCCTGAGATCCTGACTTTCCTCCAATTTACGTTGCATAAGACCAGTGAAACTGTTGACTCTTGCAATGGAGCTTTCATAACTGCTGGCTCAGGTTGCAGAACAGCATCCTGCAGGAGACAGGAAAGGCCAAGGACCTGGCCGTGTTCAAAGCAGACTGAAAACTTGTCCCTTTCTCCTTAGATTTTCTCCCAGCATCGCTGTCCCAGGCAGAGTGCACAGTCGGGCACATGGCCCAGCCCTCTCCTCGTTAGTGCCTTACTCGTCCTGAGATCAGTTCCCAAATTGCAGCCTACCTCCAGAGCCACAGATTAACTTCATCCCCCGGCTGCCTGAAAGTCTGATGCTCTTTCACATGTGATATTTATTTTAAAAAAAAAAAAAACAGAGAAAGTTTCCAGATCTGGCTTGCTTTCTTCTGTTACTGCCACTTTTTCTGAGCTTAGCACAAATGCCTGGATACCTTTGGAGCTCTCAGCTGAAACGCTTGCCATGCCTGATGTACTGAGCTGAGGGCTTTACATGCCTTCAAGTATCCAGGTTGTAGGGAAATGAACAGATTAAAAACCAAGAAGTCTTTTTTTGTTGTTGTTGTTAATCAAGCAATAGCTCCTAGATGCAGGGGAAAAGCAGCAAGGAAACACGTTAGCGTTTGATCTAGATGTTTGAATAGTTGGGAAATGCACACACATTAGCAGGGCACATCCCCAAAACTGCTTTACTGAATTTGCTTTGCTTGGCAGATTCAGAAACACCCACCTTCTGCGGAACACGTGTACTGGCAGTGCTGATCTTGGCCCAGGTGCTGTGCTGGAGAAAATCCTCCTACCCCAGCGCGGGAAGCTCTTTCCCACAGCAAGTCAAGCTCTCCCCTTCCTTCTGACCAGGCCAAGGCAAAGAGCTGGGTTTCACTCTTACCTCCACTGCCAGAGTGCGATCGGAACAGCAGGGCGGGATGTCAGAGGGACGGTGAAATGGGAGTTTCACCCCAGCGTCAGTGCAGAAAAGCTTTAAACTAGTCTCTGGATTGCTGGAGATCCCTGTGCTGAGAGCTTCCCTTGCAGCTCAGTCCTCAGCTGGGATCCCTCAGAAGGGATCCTTTTTCTTCCTCTGGTTCCATGCGGGATGTAGCATATCTCTGTAGGAAACGTGCTCTGTGCTGGGAGCTCCCTGCTGCCCTGTGGAAACAGTAATTAAAATCCCAAGAGGAGCTGTGTCTGAGCTGTGTTCCCCACAGAACATCCAAAAGCCATGGATTTCATAGGAAAGAATTAGCAGAAAGCTTTATGTAAAACAGGACGTTACAAGCTTGGCACATTTGCGGTCATTTTAATTTCTAAAGCTTCTGCACTGCTGTCCTTGACCACTAACAAGTGTTTTTTCTGTTTTTGCAGGTCCATCCACAGTTAAACTGGAGAACAGAGAGGACCTGTGCTTTATTAGCAGGCAGGCGGAGGTACGGCGTGAGGAGCTCTTGCTTTGGGAGCTACTGGAGTTACCGCAGCGCTAGCGGGCTCTGAGGGAGGCATTAGGGGATTAATAGTCTCTGTGGCCACGGAGGGGGATGTGGTTGGGGTAGGGAAGTGCTTCTGAGCACGGGAAACACACTCGTCTGTTTGAGAGCATTCATGCACCTGCTTTTAGTGTAGTTCTGGTTCGGGCTACCCAGAATTTAGGGAGAGACTGGGAAGAGCGGCCAAGGAGAAACAGCCCAGTCTGACATTTCTCCACGGGCCTGTTTGTGGCGGGTGTTGCTGATCACCCACCACGGGCTAATAAGTAACAGCACTGGGGTTGCAGCCAGGGTACATTTATCTACAATATTTACTTTGGTTTTACCTGATGTTTAAGGTTCACATTTTTGATAATGGACACTTTCTCAATTGCTTAATTTTTGGGGTGGTCCACTGAAGTAGTGCCTCGTTCCCCCGGGATGCCAAGCTGCCTTTCCCTTTGAGATCAGTGCTGGGGATGTTCGTTGCTTCTTGCAGCTGGAATTACGGGTAGTCGGTGCTAAAAATAATTTGTACAAAGGAGCCTAAAGATTAGCTCTGTAATCTTTAGTTGGGATTTTGGATGTGAAACTTTAGAAACACCTCCTGATGTTTCAGAAGCCCCTGGCTGTTCCAGTCTCTGTTTCTTCAGCTGCGGGCAGCCAAACTGGCTTCTCCCCAGCACCGACCAGGAACCCCTCCAGAACAGAACGGGGCACCAGGGCAGAACTAATTCTTGCTCTGACTGTAACACCTGCTCCTGTTCTTGGAAGTGAGGGAGCACAATTGGGTGTGAAATTTCAGTTGCTCTTGACCAAAGCAATCAGAGAGACACTGACTTTTTGCTTTTATTTAAAAAATAAGTTGGCTTATATGGAGTATAAACGGAATTCTGCTACTACTAGTGTTCCCCACTAATCTTGCCCAACTGCCTTTATTTTTCCTTGCCATAGAGCAACAAAGCAAATCAGAAACTTCAACACAAGCTGTCTAAGGATCAAAGATGCCAATGGAAGTCTGTGAGGAATCCAAAAACAGAGCGACAGCTTCTCGGAGAGCTTTATGATGACAAGGTCTACCTAGAAAAGTTGCTCAAGGATGAAGGTCTTTCTCCATTGTATTTAACTAAATGTTCCTTCTCAGCAGGGTCTTTTTTCTTCTCCTACTCTCTTCTGGGCTCTGGAGAGCACAGGTGTTTTTGGAGCCAGATCCAATATTGATAACTATGAGCATAGTTCCTTCCCTATTGAATGTCAGGCTTTTATAGTGAACAGTAAATCAACTCAAAGCAATCTGTGCTGACGAAATCAAAAGCAGAAGCAATATCATTACTTAACTTCTGTCATAATGATAAATTCCACTAACACTTGTGTTAAGCACAAAGTGTTGCTCCTAAGTCTATAACTCATTTGTGGTTTCGTTATAAATGCTGTTAAGAACGAGATACAGGAATCAGAGAAGTATCTTATTTTAGAACTAGGCAGAAAGGTGACTCCCCTTTAGCGATTTTTCTAGGGAACTCTTTCCCCAGTAAGAGATGGAGTAGCACTATAGAGAAGTGATTGAGAGTTCAGTCTGCCCACAGGTTTTATGGCATCACTGGCATCAATAATGCATGTGGGCTGCCTGGTCTCCAGGCATGTCAAACCCTTCTCAGTTTCCATCTTTCAATCCAACCCACAACACTCAGCCATTTCTGCACAAATGCCCCTGCAGTTGTTCTGGCCATGGGGACGGTGCTCATTCATCACAGCTGGGCCTCGTTAATTGGGCCCCTTCTTGGCAGCGGGTGCAGGGGCTGGGAACCCCTGAAACACACAGGATGGGTAACTGGCAAGAGGGTTGTCTGTAACCTCCCTCCTAATCACATCCCTTCTGAAAAGCACTGGGGACTTTAATTGCTAGAACTGTCTCTATCAGAGCAAAGACCCTTCACAAGCAGTCCCTTGTGCACCGCACCTTCATCCATCGTTACATTCCCCTGGCTTCTACTGTCTCATTTTTCAGATTTGATGGAGAGCCGCACAAAGGATGGTGTCAAAGTATTGGACCTGGTTTTGGGTGGCATTTCCTACCTGGACACACGCAGCGAGTTCTGGCAGCAGCAGAAGCCTATTTATGCCCGAGTGAAAGAGCGCAAGCTCCAGAAGCAAAGGTGGATCCGGGACAAGAAGCAAAAACCAGCTGATATTGGCAGATACATTGTGAAGAGCATGGAGGACATCGATATGCGTAGGTGTCCTGGCTGGAAGGAGTAAGAAAATGCTGGTTGGCACGTGTAATTATTTGCTGTAGTAATTACAGACGAGAACAATAGAAGCAGTGCAAGTATTAAAAAACACTAGTAGGCAGTCGTGAGGAAGCATTTGCTTCTGTATTCTTCACCTTTCCCAACGGTTTCTTAGATACGGAATCCAACGTGTTTTCTTCTCAGCTCTGTCTGTACCTGAAGCCCTGCTGATGGGTTCTCAGGACAGCACTGGGGCACCATGGCCAGGCCAGGCACTGCCGTGTGCCCAGGGAACACCTCTGCCTGGGCTGCTAATCAGACATCGTTTTATTGAGAGAACACAGGCCACGGGGGTTAACATTTCTGTAGTTCAAAAATACCACCGTAGAGAGATGAAAAAGCTGAAAAACAGTGGTGTGAAGGAAGGAGTAATTCAGCCACTTCTGGTCTCTTTCTCTCTTCCTGGGCTACATATTTTACAACCCAGGGAAAATAATTTTGTCCTTACTGCAATTCAGTTCTTTTAAGCTTCACCAGCTCAGCAAAGGTGGTGTCAGAAATATCTGCAGCCTGATTTCTGCAGCCCTGTGACCTGCTGGGACCCGTCAACAGAGCTCACCGGAAAGTGCCCGGGGCTGATTTAGATCAAGCCCTAAATACTGTAGCCAGACCTTCATCTGAGACCAGGCTGCCCTGCTGCAATAACAACAAGCTTTCAAAACCTTCAGACAACAAGCATCATTCTCCTTTATTTTTCTTCAGGTGGCGTGAGGTGTTTCCAGAGTCATTTCCCCATACGTGCTGCGATGAAAGTGATTTCCAGCAGTGCTCGGGGGAGGAGCAGAAGCATCTCCCAGGGGCAGATTTCTTGGAGGTTGGAGGGAGAAGTGTAGGAGATGCACGAAGGGTTTGGAGCTCTAACGTTTCCCATGCTCTGTCTGAGGCTTCCTCTCCTGGTTTGAGGGCTCAAACCACGACACTTGCACAACTGCTCTTGGCCTTACTTCCCCGATATCACCTTGTCCACACACGAGCGTTAAACTCTCCTCTTTCTCTCTAGTGCTGACTGGGGACGCCCCTGAAGAGAGCTGCAAGAAAGCTGAGCGTGTGCTGAAAACAATACAAGGGTGGTCGGACAATGAGGTGCCCAACAAGAATGAGGTGATTGGAAACCTCTACAGCTGCATCGGGAACGCGCAGCTGGAGCTGGGCCGGCTGCAGGCGGCTCTGCAAAGCCATAAAATGGATCTGGAATGTGCCAGGTGCAGGTGAGTGCTGGGAAGTTCAGATGGAGGGGGGAAAAGAGGAAGCCCCTGGTAAGGTGTTTGAGCATAGGGTAATGTTATAATTCCCACCTGGAGATTTAACAGGGCAACGCATTCAGAGTCTGTCCGACCATCACAGTCTCTAGTGACTTCTTATCTTCACTATTTCAAAAATAAGGAGCCTGAAGCAGATTTTTATGGAGCCTAGGCCACGTGGCACATCTAAATCTCTGCTGAAGCATGGAAAAGAGAACACAAGTCCCAGGCTCAGCACTTCAGCTCTGGTGTGCACTTCCTTCTCAGGAAGGTCAGGCTCTAAATTGCACAAGTTTTCTGCTGTGTTTTCTCTTAAAATTATTTTCATTCAAACCATGATCACAGGCTTGAAATATTTCTCTAAGAGCTGCAGTTTCCTGCCCATATAGAACACATTCTGCAGCTCTTTCAGCTAAACCCGAATGGAGAGAAATGTAGTCTAAGAATTTAGTAAGAGTTTTGCAAAGCACGTGAGAAAACACTGAATAGTTGCTTGCGTGGAAGTTACTTTGATTTTTGCCAACTGCAAAGGGCTTTTAAAATGTCACTGACATTGTTCATCATCTTTACAAATCACTTTTTAAAATTAATATTGGTTTAAGAAGCTCCCGCCTCTGTCTGGGTGATCCCTACTCCCCAGTTACCCCAAATAAATCTAACAATTAGCGGGAGAGAGGCAGGAGTGCTGTACATAATTGTAGTTCTTTTTCTAATCGCTGTGAAGTCGTGCTAAAGGCAGAAGGGCAGCGGCGGGGGGGGTCGCCCTCTGCTGGCGAGTTCAGCGGGGTGAGAGGAGCCCGGGCTCCCCTCGCATCGCCCCCATTTACAGGGTAAGGGTAAGCAAAGGAAGCCACCCCCGAAAGTGAGAGTGATGCCTAATTAGGGAAAAAAATAAAAGTCCAGAGACTGCGTTATTACAGGGACCTGCCTCAGGTGCAGGGCAGAGGCTTGTTCAGAGCTGCGGGAGCGGGGACTGGCACCAGAGTCTGGGGCAGGAGCCTCAGGCACGGGTTTGGGACTTCCCTTGTCTCTGGGACAGAAATCATCGATTGGCATTGGGGACCCAGGAGCTGGTAGGGGACTTCCCTGGGACCCCACAGGGCAACAAAGGGGAATTGAGGCAAAGCAAAGTGGGAAGGCTTTCACAAGGACTGCCACATCTGCACCAAAAAAAAAAAAAGACAGACAAACCAAACCCATTTTCCCCGGGTCTTACAGGAGATTAAAGCAAAAATCTGTCTTGATTTTAAGACGTTCAGTCTGAGGTTGGTCTCTTACCTCTGGTTCTCAGCACTTACCTGGGGTCCTGGTGGGCACCAAAGAAAACACACAGGCTGGAGAAACACAGGTTGTACCAGGAACAAGACTATTTCAGTGACTATAATTTCTTTTTCTTTTCAATGCAGCGACCTGCCGGATGCCATATCCAGAGCCCTTGATAACATCGGCAGAGTTTATGCCAGAATGGGCAAATTCCAGCAGGCTATCGACACGTATGTAAAATTAGTAACAGAAAAAAGCATAAGGTTATATTTTGAATTAATAGATAATGGCTTTTCAGTTTTTTTATTCATACTGCTGGGAAGGGGGCTGTGACATTCTCATATCAACAGAACCTGGAGGCCTTTGTCTATAGAATTAGTGGCTGAAATTATAACTGCACCTGTGAGAGTTGTAAATGTCTGTCTGTCTGACTCTGCTTCAAGTTGGGAGGAGAAGATTCCAATGGCAAAATCCAACCTGGAGAAGACCTGGCTGTTCCATGAAATCGGCCAATGTTACATGGAGCTGAATCAAGCTGAAGAAGCCCAAAATTACGGGCAGAAGTCCCTGCAATCGGCAGATGAGGAGGGGGACATTGAGTGGCAGCTCCATGCCACTGTGCTGGTGGCACAAGCACAAGGTAAAGGCGTTGGTACAAATTTTGCTCTCAGGATAGAAACAGCCCATCTGTTCAGCATCGTAGCGAAATGTCTCTGTGATTTAACAGCCAACTGTTCAAATCAGGACCTCTCCTCAGAGACTTGCTTGATTAACTGTCAGTGTTCTCTTGATCTTGGGTCAAAATAGATGTTTTCATTTGTCTGTTACAGTAAAATTGAGGAGTTACCAGTCTGCAATCATGAACTTTGAAAAAGCACTTGAGAAAGCAAAGCTTATTCATGATGAAGCTGCTCAAAAGGCCATCATCATTGTAAGTGGGTTGTTGTGAAGAGCGAAGAAGGTGGGGGCAGCCTTGGTGAAGGAGCTGGAATTATTGTCCTGGGTCCTGTGAAGGCAGAAAACATCAGAGCTTGTGGGTTGAGGGGGGAATGCAGCCTCTGAAGCAGTTTGCCCATTTGAAAGTTATGAAACCTCCCAGCTCAGGAGACATAGCCCCAGTTTATAGAAGGGTGAAGCCCAGCCCTGCTCGGCTCAAGGGAAATTTTTCTTTCGACCTCCTTGGGGCAAGGATTTCACACACAGAATGGAACAGAGCTGTCTCTGTGCTCAGCTGCTGATCACAGCTCCCCCTCTTCTGGCCTTTCCAAAACATCCCCAGAAACCACTTTGCATCAGAGGGTGGCAGAACATCTGGGCACAGCCCTTTCAAAGGGTCATGGTGGGTGACGGAGCGCACACAGCTGTAGAGACCTCCTGTTGGTGACCTCTCCTGGGGGACCAGAGCTCAGGCTGAGCCTGTCTTGCCAGAAGACAAATGGGAGAGAGAGATGGAGGGAGATGGGATCTTCAGGGGAGGGACACTGACAGGTAGTGACCACCGCAGGGAGAAATGAAGCGTATTGTTACAGAGAGGTTTGTGGTAGGAGAAGGCCAGGTGACGATAGCAGAGGTGAAAAGAAAACAGGAAAGACCTAGGTATGTACCTGCATTTCTAGAGCTTTTGTTAATGAGCTGTATCGCTTTCAGGCCTTAGATTACGTGAGCAAAAGCTTCATCGAAGAGCTGAATGAAAAAAGAAAAGAAACGGTTCACTCTCTTAAAGGTAGTTGTGATTTAGACCTCTGCACCCCATAAATATAAAAAATTTCCCCGTTTTCCTCCTCTGGAGCACAGACTGACACGTGGGAACAAAATAATCCATTCCCAGGTAGAACCTTGCAAATTTCTGCCCCGTGGTGCATCCTCCGCACTCGTGCACACTCGCAGGAGTTCATTTAACGTGAGCCCCACAGCAGTTATAATCCGTGGCTTCAGTTTTTTTTGGCAGGGAAGGTTTAATTTGGGGCTGATATGAACCAAAGTAAGCGATGTCAGCAGCGATAACAGCGAAGGAGCCTGGTCTCAGTCTCCAGTGCCACCCATTTAAAAAGCTGTTTTTAATGCTCTGAAGGCAGCTGCATCACCAGCGCAGAGCTCCGGGCACAGCCAGGGGCAAAACGCGACTCCTTGAATCCGTGGCGCTGGGGAGACACCAGCTGCCTCTTGGGAGCCCCGCGGTATAAAATACTGATTTCCCTACAAGTATTGAATTAAAATCGTTGTAAAAGCACCGAGCTCTCACCGCCGCGCTCCCGGGTCTGGCCGTGCCCGTCTCGGGGCTGCGTCGCCCCTGGGCAGGAGGTGGCAGCAATGTCCCGGTGTCCCCAGCCCCGACGGGTCTTGTGCCCTCATGGTCAGCGACAGAAAACAGAGGGGAGCTGTGTGAGGGGGCCCGGGGGCTCTTTTCCTTCCCCTCCCGGTCGCCGGGTGCTGGATCCTGCCTGAAGGTTGCGTTTTCCTCCCCAGATCCTGATGTCAGCAGTGAAACCACGGGAAGCAACTTGGAGAAGGAGAAGGAGGGAGAGGAGAGGGAACGAGGAACCAAGACTCCAGAAGAGGAAAAGCAAGACGGCGCCGCCGGGGAGTGTAAAGAAGATGGAGCCGATGAAGAAGGGAAGAAACGGGAGAGCGAGGGGGAGGAGGGCGCAGGGGGAACCGGCTGAAGCCGTAGGAGCGGGCACCGACCCCCGCTGGAGCGTCCCGGTGTGACAAACACGAGCTGTCCCCGCAGCCCTGCTCTCTCCTGCCCGTCGCTCCCCCCGCCGCCCCCCGCCCGGCCAGGGACGCCCCCCATTCCGCCCCCCACCCGGGCAGGGACTCCCCCCCTCCCATTCCGCCCCCCATCCGGACAGGGGACGCCCCCCTGCCCGGGGACATCCCCGGCCGCCCCCCACCGCCCCCGGGGCGGGCCCGGCCCGGCCCCCCGCTCCTCCCGTTCCCCCCGCGGCCTCGGGCGGAGCCGGGGGGGGGGGGAGCCCGGCGCTATGAAAGGGGCCGCGGCCGTGCCCGCCCCAGAGCCGCTTCCCCGCCGCGCCGCTCCGCACCGGCGGCCGCTGCCCTCACCATGGTAAGTGCGGGACGGGGCAGCCCCCGACACCCCCTTCACCCCTCCCCGCTCCCCGGGCGCGGGTTGGGGGTTCCCGGGGGGAGGAAGCGCCGGGACGGGCCCGGGGCGCAGCGGGAGCCGTCCCCGTCCCCGCGGGAGAGCCGGGGGCGCAGCCGGACCCGCCGGGGGTCCCGGCGGGCAGCCGGGGCACGGGCACCTTCGGCATCCCCCCCGCCCGGAGCGTCGCTCCGTCTTCACGGGCTCCGGTCCCGCGGGGAGCCCGGGGACAGCGGGAGCTTTGTGGGGCGGGCGGGGAGGGCCGGAACGGGCCGCGGGCTCAATGGGGGATTGTCCCCCCGGGAGCCCCCCGCGCCGGGGCGGCCTCTGTGGGGCCATTGTCCGGCCGGGCCCTGCGCGGCCCGACCCGTGAAGGCGACTATTATCCGCGGAGCTGGCCCCCGAACAATGGGGCCGGGGGGCGGTTTCTATTATTGTTCTTTTGTTTGGGCCTTTGAAAAGCGGCCTCAGTCCCTGCCACCGCCAGCAGCTGCCCTCAGCAAAATAGCTGGGCTGGGCCACAGGGTCCCCCGGGGCCAGCAGGACACCCACACTGCGAGGAGCAGCCCCGGGGGGTGCTCACCCCGTCCGCTTCCCCGCCTACCTGGGAGCCCCGAATCCACGGGGACGCCGCCGTCCGGGCCGAGCTCTTCCCAGTGGCCATTCATTCCCGGGGCAGGGGGGGCTGCTCCCGTCCCCCCCCCCCCCGCTGGGCTCAGCATCTCCGTGGGAGCAGCGCGGGGTCCTGGACCCATCCCCAAATTCTGGAATAAAAGATAGGAAAGTTAATCAACTGGACAGGTGTTTTTTAAACATTGGCTTCACTCTGCAAACAGGAAAGCTGTATTTTTCTGCCATGGGCAGAGCATCTCTGTAGTGTGTAACACACACACACACACACACCCCAGCCCCCCCCCGCCTTGATTTTTGCCTCGGAGGCACAGCTCACTCCTCAGCATCGCTCCCAGGGCGGGCGGCACCGCATCCCGCTCCGGAGGCAGGGACGGGCTGGGGCGGGGGGGGGAGGTGACACCCACACCAAAGCCAGGGCGGCCCCGGTGGTCCTGTTGGAAACCAGCACAGTTGGGGAAATCCCACGGTTCCTTCCAGTCCCGTGTTTTCCCAGGCCCTTCTGGGAATTAGTCTGGGATTCCAGTTACCGGAGCTGCTGGTGGGAGGGGAGGGGGAGCAGCGATGCCCAGCGTGTCTCTGGAGCTGGGAGCACTGGTTTCAGTTTCGGGTTCTGCTCGGCCGCTGCCGGAGGGCGCTCGGCTTTCCGGGAAGTGATTTCATCGCTCGAGGAGCGCAGACTCCTCCTCGGGGGCACCCGCGGGGCTGGTGACCGGGGCTGGTGACCGGGGCAGCGGGAAGAAACGGCCGTTCTTATGTGAGAGACGGGCTCCTCCCGGATTTCGCTCGGAAACAGCCTTTCCCGTGGGGACGGGGAGCCCCGGACAGACGTGAATCCCTCGGCAGCCCCCTCGGTGCAGCCAAAGGGCTGGGACGGCAGCAGCTCCCACAACCTGCTGGGACTCGGGTTTCCCTTTGGCGGGGGATCCCCCGCAGCCCCCTCGGTACCGAACGGCTCAGACACAGCGTGAGCCGGAGCCTCGGGGGCTGCGGCACCTCCTGGTGCTCCCGAAACCGCGGCTGCTGTCTCAGGAGCTGGGGCCGGGGCTGCTGCCACGTCAGGGGTAAATCCTCCCCTTCCCGGCCAAGCCCGAGGAGTGGAGCTCAGAGGGGACGGGGCTGGGGACAGGAACGGGGCTGGGGTGGTGGGACCGGCTGGGAGAGGGGGCTCGAGAACCCCTGGGACGGCCCTGGTTCCCTGCAATGGGGCTGGGGGACATGCTCATGGGGGGGGGAACGCGGGGGCTGTGGGGGCTGCTCACCTGCAACATGTTGTCGTCTTGCATTTCAGAACAGAGGCTTCTCAAAGAAGAGTCACACGTTCCTGCCTAAAATATTTAAAAAAATGTCTACTCAGTCAGCGAAAGAAAGACCCGAAAGCTTGCAGTTCCCCTTCCTGGACGACGAAGACACCATCTCCACGCTCAAAGAATCTAAAACCTTTCTGATTCTGAGGGGGCTGCCCGGCAGCGGGAAGTCCACGCTGGCCCAGGCCATTCAAGATCGGTACAAAGACACCTGCAAGGTCATCTCCGTCGACAGCTACAAAATCCCACCTTCCGTAAGAAGCACCGTTCCTGAAGAATATTCCAAGGTGGACGAGGATCTAGTTGACTATTGCAAACGGGAGATCAGCGTCATCGTTCTGGACGACACTCACCACGAGAGGGAACGGCTGGACCAGCTCTTTGACATTGCTGACAAATACCGGTACAAAGTCATCTTTGCCGAGCCCAAAACCCAGTGGCGACTGGATTGTTTGCAGCTGAAGGACAAGAATCAATGGAAACTCTCGGTGGAAGAGCTGAAGAAGCTGAAGCCGAGCTTGGAGAAGGAATTCCTGCCCATGTATTTTGGGTGGTTTCTGAGCAAGAGGAGCTCGGAGATGCTGAGGAAGGCTGGCCAGGCCTTCTTGGATGAGCTCGGGAGCCTGAAAGCCTTCAAAAAGGAGAGTAAATACTGTATGTATAGAAGTGTCTTACCCTGGGGATGAAATGGTGACGGGCAGCAAACGAGCAAGTTTGGTCAGACTCTAAACTGAGTTTCTAGTTAAAGTTAGCAATGAGAAAAATTGTTTAAATACACGGATCCGTTTCCCATCAGGGACCAAGCTGCTGCTGGCTGTAAAAATAAATGAAGCAGTTTTTCCTAAGGGGTCTCTTTAGCCGTGAGACGCGGGGAGCGGGAGGCAGCAGTGCTCCCTCGGGGGCCGGGTGTCCCCCCGCTGCTGCTGTGGGTCAGAGGGAGGAGGGATGGACCCCGCTCCTGTCCCGCAGGGGTTTGTACAACATCAGGGTTAGGACGAGGCACGATGATGCGCAGAAGCTCCTGTTTTCTGGTCACATCCCATCAGCCTGGGTGGGAGCTGGAGCTTTATTTACCCATCAAATCCTTTCAGCAACAACAAAGGTGAAAGAAGAGGGGCAGGAAGAGCACAAAGCCAGGACGGGACTTGTGGGGGTGACATTGGGGGATCAGGCTGTGACAGAAATCCTTTACCTGTGTTCACAGTTGTTTCTGCCATCGAAGATCCCAAAATCAAAATCGATCTCACCAGCTACTTCGTGAAGAGGCCGCCCGGGGTCCTGCACTGCACCACGAAATACACCGACTTTGGGAAAGCGGCTGGAGCCGAGGAATACGCCCAGCAAGAAGTGAGTACCGGGGCTGGGACCCCCCAGCACCCCCTTCCCTGCGGGGATCCACGAGCCCCCCGGGTGGGCTGGGGCTGTGAGGGGAACAGTGGGGACAGTAATCACATCCAGGGGGCCCGTGCCATAGAAAAGTCAGAATCAAGGGAGAGATGGAGACTGTTTCCTGTTTCCAAACAAAATACTCCTGCCCCGTCCCCACCACCCTGATTTCCAGCCCCAACAGCACGATGTGAACGATGAGAAATTACGGCGTTTGCACTCCTGAAAGCTAAACCACTTCAAAATAAGCCCAAGTTAAACATTGGCATCTGTGAAGGGAAAAAGGTGTCACCAGCTCCAAATTCAGGGAGCAGGAATTGGGAGAGCGTTTCAAACCCGTCGAGGCAAGAGCCGCCGCGCTCCCCCTGGCCCCAAACCCCGGCCCCTGCCCCGCGGCTGCAAGCCCCGGTGGCCGCAGGCGGCTCACACCCTGCCCTTCTCTCCCTGCCCAGGCCGTGAGGGCTTCCTACGGCAAAGGCTTCGTCCTGGCCATCTCCGCCCTCTTCATCACCACAAAGACTGTGGGCGCCCGCGTGGAGCTGAGCGAGCAGCAGCTGCAGCTCTGGCCGGGGGACGCCGACAAGGTCCTCCCCGCCGACAACCTGCCGCGGGGCAGCCGGGCCCACGTCACCCTGGGCTGCGCCAACGGGGTGGAGGCCGTGCAGACCGGGCTGGACCTGCTGGAGTTCGTGAAACTGGAGAAGGCGGGGAACAAGGGGGATCAGGTGGGGGAAATCGGGGGAGGGAAACTGCTGTACTTCGATAACGGGATGTGGATGCTCACCCTCGCGAAAAAGATGGATGTGAAGGCGATATTCTCAGGGTACTACGGAAAAGGAAAACTCGTCCCAACTCAGAGCACCAACAAACGGGGCTCTGCTTTTAGCTCCTGCACCATCATCTAGGGCCGGGGCAGGGCGGCGGGTCGGGGGGTTTTTAAAAGGCAAGTAACTCCTGTAACCTTTAAAACTGTAAAGAGAAATAATTCTACCTTTACTAAAGCAAGCCCTTTGCCAGCCCCAGCGTGAAGCCTCTCTGGGGAGTTCCTCAGCCTCCGGAGGAGGAAGAAAACAAGCGACTCTGACAAGGCAAACTCTGCCCTGGCTGCCAGCAGGAGCCGACCTGCTGCCCAGTCTCTTCCAACGGAGGAGTTGTGCCGTTCTGCTTGTTTTCTTTCTCGCAGGAAGATCCACCACGGTCTGTTATAGCTTCCCCTGAACCACAATCGTTAGATCTTTACCCGTCAGAACGATGAGCGGTGCCAGAGCAGGGCCCCGACGCGTGTGACTGCTCTGAAGCCGAGTCAGTGAACCGGGGACCGTCTCCCCGTTCTCCCCGACCCCAGGGACTGACACCGGTCACTCTGGCGGGGGAATTAACTGGGCAAAAGCCAGTAATACCCAACTGCGGTCACTTCTGCCCAGTGCAGCTGCAGCCCCCTGGCCCTGCGCTGCCCCAGAAGCAAATGCGTGGCCAGACCATGTCCTAAAGAGCAGACATGGATTAGAAAACAGAGATTTAAAAAAATCCCCAAAAGGGAAAAGAACAGGACACGGGGGAGACACTGGGCTCCCTCCCGCGCTTCCCTTGGCACATCAGCAGGGGTTGGACCAAGTGCTGCTCCGTGTCCTTGTCCTGTAGGGAACAATCCTGCCCGGGCGGGGGATGGAAGAGATGAACCAGTGTCTTTTCCATCTCATCTTATAGAAACTAAAATCGTGTCTGAAGTGCGGAGCTGCACCTCATGCAGGATTTTACTCCTTCTCTCACCGCGCTGGAGCGTGTGGGTGGGATGGCAGTAACGCTGAGATGTAGGAAGTGAAGGAATCGTAACTGCGTAACTCACGTCTGCTCAAACCTAAACCCTTGGCTGGAAAACATTGTTAATGATCGAGCACTTCTGTTGCTGAGTCTGTTTTACTGGAAGTCCTGGTTTTGCTCGTCGCAGCCCAGTCGGGGGGTTCCCGGGCGCAGCTTCGCTGTAACTCAAAGCTCAAACTAACGGCTTCGGCTCCGGACAAGGTTTAAACTCCCGCTGTGGCTCTGTTCGGTGCCCTGCGTAGTGACATTAATCCCCCACTAACACCTGTAAATACTCACCGCCTTTGAGGAGCGCTGCCGGGGCCGGGGTGCGGGCGCAGGAGCCCCCGCTGGGGTGAGGAGCCTTCTCTGAACCCTCACAAGAAGCGGGGTGCCGTGGGCTGGGGAGCACGCAGCACGGTCACCAGCAAAGCAACATGCTTCCTGCTGCTCCCAGAAGAGGGGTGACAAAGTCTCATTATATCATTAAACAATTCTGTATCCGCACCCCCGGTGACCCCCCCTCCCCCCCAACACCGAAACCCTTCTGGCTCCTGCCCCGGCAGAGGGGCGAGTCCCGGTGCTCAGCTCGGGCCGTTCCCAACAAATCTCACACCGGTTTGTCCCACCAACACCTTAAAAGCGCCTTTTCCAGCTCCCGAGGGAACGCAGGAGCTCGTGCCCCCTCTCCCTCCTGTGCCCCGGGAACAACCCGACGCTCCAGGTCTCATCCGGCACCGAACGGCGCGGCTGGAACCTCCTGGTTATTCGCCTGTTCAAGAACAAGAGTGAGACTGTCCTGGGTTCAGTTTTTATTAGTTTGTACATCATATACAGTTTATAATAAAGTAAACCAATTGCATATGCTTTTGCCTCAGCCTGTGACATTCTTCATATAAACACGTCATTATGAATTATGCCTAATGAAGTAAACAACGAATATTCACATTTTTACCGTTCACATCCTAGAAGGGCAGGGGTGGGGGAGGGGCCGTGTCACACCGAGGCGAAGCCCATCCTGGAGAGGAGGCGGCGTTTGGGCGTTTGGCGAAGCGGCGGGGACAGCCATGTCCATGCGGGGCTCCCCCCCCGCGGGGAAGGAGAAGGTCTTTACACCGAGGTAAAACATTCCCAGCTCCGATGCCAGGGATCCTGTGGCACAGGCCCTGCCCCTCTCCAGGGCGGCTTCGCAGCGGTGCCGGGGGCGTCCGCACCATTCCGGGGGGCGGGAGGGAGGCAGACAGGCATGCAGGGGGCGGCCGGGGGGGCTCTCGCACTCACCCCCCGACGGCTTCACGCGACTCTCTCTCGGAGCACGAGCTGCTGAGCGGAGGAGGAGGATGAGGAGGAGGATGAGGATGGAGAGGACAGCACAGCGGTGGCGGTGAGGGTGGCCATGCCAGAGCTGCGGGCACAGCCAGCGGCCACATCCCAGTTCTCCCAGCAAATTCCTGCCTTCCCCAAGAGCCCGGCCGTGCCAGAGCCCAGCTCAGGGACCCCCTGCACAGCCCAGACCACCACAGCATCAGCTCCCGGCACGTCCCTATGGGGCAAGGACCTGCCCGGCAACGAGGGGACAATCCCGTCCCGGCCGTGGGAGGCCAAAGCGTTACCATCGTCTCTCAAAGCCCAGCTCAGGTCCCACCACCCCGGTAAGCGGGGAAATGGGGACAGCCCCAGGAGGGACCGGAGCTGCCCTTTTCCCTTGGGAAGGGGAGGGGAGAGCACAAGGCACAAATTTAAACAGGATGAAAACCATCCACCCGAAGAGAAGCGAATGTCTTCAGTTACTACTGAAAATGAGGAAGTAGCTTTGAGAGAAGAGCAAACCCCCGTGTGGTCCCAACGCTTTGGTTGTTCCTCGGCCGAGCGCGGCCCCCGGTGCCGGGGGTGGGAGCAGAGCCTGTTTCCGAATCGGAGACCACGTGGCAGCTCTCGCTCCGAGCCCTGTCAGATCCACAAAGCCAAGGGACCCGCAATGCTCCAATAACACTGTTGTCCCTAAACATGTAATTTGTCTTTCTCCTCCTCCCCCCCGATCTGCACTAACGTATTTACACAAGTCAGACGCCTCCAGCACCGAGGGCCCAGCCTCACAGCGACGCTTCCAAGATCACAAGCGACACCATGGACCTTCCTACGAGGCACCCGCAGCAGAAGCGAGGAGCCCATCGGGGTGGGCAGCCAGAACCATCCCAATGGTCCTTGCAGAGGATTCCAGGCCAGGCCCAGCACCTCTGGGCAGGATTCTCTCCTCATTCCCCCGTGAATGGCAGGGCTGACACAGCACCACGCTCATAAAGTAAATCCACACCAGAAAACTCACACCAGGGACAGGGACAAAGCTCAAGGCACCAACGTCCTGCAGTGCTTCACCCCCCACATCTGCCTCCAACACCTGCACGAGTTCTTTATCCCCCCCCAGAGAGAGCACAGGCCTAATGTCCCTCTCAGATCCTCATTTGTGATCTCCATGGCAAACTCCTCCACCCGACAGCTCCTGTTGAGCCGGGGGGGCTGCAGGGGGTGGCAGCGAGGAAATGGCACGAAGGTTCCCTGCACAAAACACAGCCCACGGCCGTCCCGCAGCCACCCAGGGTGGAAGGCAGCGTCTCAGGCAACGCACATCTGAGATTGTGCCGAAAGGGTCCGAGTCCCGTGTCTCGGAGGACACGATGCCACCGCCCCGCGGTAATGGGAGTCACCCACCGCCCTGCACCCCTCCGTGCAAAGGGAACATGTTCCCCGTCGCTTTGAGTCACACCGTAACGCTCCCCGGAAAGTCTTGGCACTCACCAAATCACTATTTAACTACATTGAACCATGCATTCAGGTACGGGGTTATAAACAGCTCCTCACCCACTGTCTCTCTCCAAAAAGCCACTCCAGGTCCATCCTCCCGGCAGTGGCCTCATCCGAAGCCTGGGGAGAAGGAAACCTCTCCCGCTCCACTGGGGGGAGGGGGAGATTCTGAAACCCACTGAGAAAGGCAGGACAGGTCCCTGCCCAGCGATAAAGGACTGAGAAAAGCCCAAACTGCACAGAAACATCAACACACACACGGGACAAGACGTTATGGATCCGGAACATCACATACACCGGCCCTGGAGGCTCCGATTCACCAGCGCCGTGAGAACTGGGGAAGCACCAAAACAGAGCCCAGAATTCTCAGTTTCCCAGAAACTCCCCCCCTCGGAGCCCGATGGACGCCAGGACCTGGATTCGCTCTCGGTGCAACCCGGGCGAGTCCTTCACCACACACTGGCACGAAGGAAGTTAAAATAAACCCATTAGAGCCTATTTTTGCAAATATTACTCAACATCAGCTCATTTTAAAAGCTGACTTTCAAGCAAATTATTAAATACTGTCTTTATCCTGCAGTACTAGAATTTAAGCCCTTAAATCTTCCCTTTACGAGGGCAGATTGTTGGGAATTCTGACCCAGCCCAGGGCCATGGCACCAGGAGCACCAACCCCTGGGGACAGAGTGACCGGGCACCGAGCGCAGCCCTCGGGAGGGAGGAAGACAGAGATGTCAGTGTTCAAAAGAATCACTTCATGTTCCTGCAGCAAAGAGTTAAATCAGACATGATACAAAAGCGCAGGTTTCTCCAGGAGAGTCTGCTGGGATTCACACCAAGCCCCGCTGTCTCGGCCACCACGGAGCAGCCCAAAGTGCTGGGGACACGGCGACAGACTCTGCCCTTCCCACGGGCATCGCCCAGACCCAGGGCAGGGTCCCTCACCCCCACGGGAGCCAGAGCCGGTACCGACAGCGCCCAGCACGGCACCTGGGGGAGGGAAAGGGGAGAACTCTGGAAGCAGAGCCTTCTCCCAGCTGGGGCCTCCCAGTAACACCAGCAGGAGAACCCAGCACCAACCATCAGTCCCAACAACAAACCCACCCTCACGGCGCCAGCTCCGAGCCCGTCCCCACGGGCACAAGAGAAGCAAGTGAGGAACTGGCAGCTCCCAGCCTGACTTTGCCTTTCCTTGCTTCTCTGGCCCAGTGAGGCCTTCCCAGTTGAAAACCACCTGCCCAGTTGAAGGGACTCACACAGTTCCTGTCACCACCAGGAGAGCACGACCGCTGCCCGCAGTCACCCACCCCGAACCCCAACATCGCTCTGCATTTCTTCAGAGCCTGAAAGAGCCCGCCCACGTTACAGATCAGTAACAGGGAATCAAACATCAAGCTCAATAAAATCAAGTTTTAGCACAAATATTAAGAGTTCAAGTGGATGAATTAAAAAACCGTATGGTGGAGGAATTCAGCCCAGAGCAAATTCAGTATTCCCTTCAACAGGACAATTCTCGGAGTGGAAACACAAAGCCCTTAGTTCTCGCTGCGTCACAGGGAATTCTCACAGAAGCTGCTCTTGTAAATCCAAAGGAGCATTTCTCTGATACAAAACTGTTCAGTTCCCACGTTATCATTGGAGTTAATGCCCAAGTGACCATCCTGGCAGAACCACAGCAAAATAAAAAAAAAAAAAAGACAGTTGGCAGGTAAATCCCGAGCGTGTGAACCTCGACTGAATCCTGGCGACATTTTCGCAGATGGGGGTAACTCCCAGGCTAGTGCAGACCCCAGCCGCCGCCACGCTGCCCTCCGGGGCCAACCGAGACACACCGGGAGACGACTTCGCCCTCCTACGAGTCGAGATTCCGGAAGGAATTTCAGGGAAATCCTCTCTGCTGAGGAGCGGGGTCAGTCTGAAAGCAGGGGCCAGCATGGAGGGACCAAACGATTCAAACCTTTATTTTTTTTTTTTTTAATAAAATTAACAGTAAAACAAAATTCACAAGCCTTCCCCTCCCCGAGCTGGTTTCCTCTTCACACACAAGAGCACACAAAACAGAGGTCTCCAACCGAGAGAAATGAAACTGCTCTAAGTACAATGAGACATGATGAAGGAAGGAGTCTAAGTATGTCCGTATTCGAGGTTAAAATAGCGGATCAGGTACGTGGGGTTTGGGTTTTTTTAGCCAAACTGGAAAAAGAAATTTCCAGGCCCAGAAGCTGAAAAAGAAAATGAAAGATATTAGCACTTTCATAACCCAGAACCAAACTGACTCCTCCTGTGGCAGCGCCTCGGGCACCACTGATCTGGGTGGGGAAAGAGACAGGGTCTCTGCCGGGCGTCCCCAGAAACGATTTCCAACCAGTGAGAGGGGACTAAGGACAACACGGGTAAAGGAGGCAGATTTGCAAGGATGAAGGTAAAACAGCCCAGGAAGTGTGTGAGACTTCCCGAAATTCACTTGGCAAAAGCCTTCAAGGAACACACCCTGAGGGGTAGGAGCTCAGCACTGGGTAAAGCCGTCCTGCCCCTGGGTGGGTGAAGAAAGGCTGAGCAGACGTGGGGTTTGAGGAGACATCCTTCATTGCCCCCAGTCACCCCAAAATGTCTGTGGGCTGCCCACGGATCCCCTGGTGCCACTTTAGCATCAGCAGCCGTCCCCAAGTCACGGCCAACTATCGCCAAGCAGCAAATGCCACCTCAATGCCTCTGGCCAGAGGCATCGAGGTGGCATTTGCTGCTTGGCGATAGTTGGCTGTGACAAACACGCTGGGTTTTGTCACTTTTGAACCCTAAAGAACCATCACCAGCCGTCGCTGGGACGCTGGGCAGAGAGAGCATTCCCAGAGCTCAGGTACTTCTGTGTGGAAGAGTCAAACCCTCTCCTGGAACGGCACCTTCGCTCCAGGAAACCCAGCTCTGCCCCCAGTGACGTGGGTACTTACGGTGCCAACGCAGAGAGAACACTCCCACCCACCTTCAAAGCTGAAGTTACTCCCTGGTGCTCCGAAGAAGGCCTTGAAGATATTATTTGCATCAAAGTCTACAGGGAAGAAAGGGAAGTTGTGAGCAGAAGTGAAACAGACAGTTACATTTTTCACAGTTCAAAAATTGTCACTTAATTGAGGGCCCACAAAGCACTTCACAAAGGGACAAGAGCCATAAGCAAACAGCATCTCCCTCCGAGCATCACTGCGAAGAGCAGGGCCACCCAGCAGCGGGGAATGGGGAAAAGCAACAGTTGTAAGAGACAATTTCAGGGACAGGGACAGCTTAAGAATTCCAGACAAGCAGCATGTAGGGGCCCAAACCCTTTCTGCGATATCATTTTGCAGTTGCTATGAAAATCTTCTGCCTAATGCCAGCTACTGCAGCTCAGCCAGGGGCAACCCCCAGCGTACAGCCCAGACTGTTCGCAGCCTGAGCCACTCGGGGCAGCTCTGCCCTTCAGACGCCTCCAGAGCCCAAACCCAGCCGATCTGTGACCATTACACACTGGAGGTAAAGAACTGCTTCAGAGCAGGCAGACTCTGAACGGCCTCATCTTCCTCAAGGCTGCTGTGGGAGAACATCCCAAGGAACACTCACCTCCCATGTTTAATCCATCCTCCTCCAGATCCTGTCCACTGTCATAACGGGCCTTCTTCTTGGGGTCTGACAGGATGGTAAAGGCTTCACCAACCTCCTTAAACTTCTTCTCCTCTTCCTTCTGCACTTCCGCACTTGCCCCGCTGTGTCGGTCTGGGGGTGCAAAAACCAGCAGGAAAGAATCTTTTAGTTTTGAGTGTAAATACTAAATGCTACACGTTCCCAGCTCCCGTGACACCACAGAGTTTAGATTTGTGGGGTCAGAAAATGCTATTTGTCTGGAAACTCCCCCTCTCGTGTATCCCTGTCTCTGAGTGATGGCTGCGCAGGGGCCAGGCGCAGAGCCAGGGGACCAAAGCCACACCACGTGCTCCAATAAGGGACGTCTGTAGGTACCTGGATGATGCATAAGTGCTCTTTTCCTGTATGCCTTCTTGATCTCATCTTCAGACGCATTTTTGTCCACTCCAAGGATTTTATAGTAGTCTTTCCGTTTGCTCTTTTTCAGTTCCACCTGTGCCATCTTTAGGAGCTGCTTGTGTTCTAGGGAGAAGCGCAAAGCCAGAGGGAAGCTTTAGTGTCAGGCACAGCCTCCTGCTTCAAACAGGGCTGAGACCAACATGGTGTGCCACATGTTGTGCTGATCCACCTGGGCTAATTAAAGCCTCACTGTCCTGCATTTCCAACTGCAGGTAAACATCCCAGGGCTATTAAAGCGGTATCTGTCAGCCACAGGGACCAAGGTTACTCTGCTTCATTTCAGGCTACTGAAAAATCAAGAGGACCTCTGAGCTAAATTATCTCTCAGCATTGAGTGATGGGAGAGAACCCAGATTCCCAGTCAGGCGTTTCAGAGCACCTCCGAGGCCTTTCCCAGTATTGCCCTGCTGGGGTAAAGGCTACAAATCAGAGCATATTGACTGGGAAAAGCAGCAAACAAAAGCAACAACAAGAAATTTGCCAGATAAGGGAAACTTCCACAGACAAGGAGAATGCCACTGTGCTCACCTTTTGTTTTTTCTGTCTGATAAACCTTTTCATAGTCTCGTACAGCATCTTCATACTGTTCTGTGTCCATGTAACTGGGGAAAGAAACAATGGGGCAAAAGTGTACTTCAGAGGAAATATCAAAGGGGGGGTCAGGTATGAGCTTTCCGGGTGGACCTGAGCTAAGGAGCAGAGTGCTCCTCAGAGGAACCCACCGAGGGTCACTGCGGGACTGAGCGGGAGCCCAGACACGGGCTGTTTGCAGGAATCCTGGCACAGGAGCCTGCACTTTGGATTCCAAGTGGAGACCACAATCTCATCGGGCAGCACAAGTCCTACTTTAACAATCTGATAATTAACAGGAATTAACAGCAGCCAGAAGATTTCAAGGAAGCTGGTGCAGAGCCGTACAGCAGCAATGCTGGTGCCAAGACTGTCAGCCAGAGAGGGCCGTGTGCCCGTCCACTGGCATTTCAGCCTCACTCACGCATTAACTACTTACTGCAATTTAGCAATGCCTGAGATGGAGTCTGAGAAAAACACTGAAGGTTGTAAATTAAAGTGAATGCGCAACGGAAAGGCTGCAGTACCAGGTTTGGTTCATCTATCAGGCAGGCAGCTCTGCCACAGACTGAGGAATGATCGGTATTGGGGAGAGCAGCAAACAAATCCCCAAGGGAGCAGAGCTTTGACTGCTGCCCCGGCTGCTGCCAAGGTACAGACAGACTCGAGCACCCTCTGAACAACTCCTCCAGCCTCACTGTGGCTTTAACCATGGCCAAGACAGGCTCAGTCTCAGCTGATTTCTCCTTTCTGGGAAGCAGAGCAACCCATTGCAAAATCCAGTTTGTTGGAAGCATGAACAGCTCTGCCAGGGTAAGATCTCTCACCCGCAGCAGCCCCTCTGAAAAAGCTTAAGGGAGATGCTCTCCAGGACAGAACATCTCACATTAGTCTATAACCATAGTAAATCCAGCTTTAGAACAAACCCTGCCCCAGTACAACCATCACTGGGCAGCCCAGATCCAGAAGGATGGACAACACGGAGCCCCCCATCCCCTCGGAGGCACACGGGGGAGGCCCCTTACGACAGAACCTTTATTCAGTTCTATATCGGGTTCATCATCCCCATCACTCAGAGCTGTAGGGAGGAGGCTCTGACCCGCAAACCAGCCCAGCAGGACCATGGTGGAGCTGTCCTTACCACTGTGCTCGCCTCAGGTAGGCTTTGATGTACGTGTCATCCAGCTTCACCGCGTTCGTGCAGTCGTCTATTGCTTCTTCAAGTTTCCTAAGCTGCAAGGGCAGAGAGAAGTTCAAAGAATCCCATACAAAAAATTCTGCTGAGTAGCATTATGATTTTAGGTGTAAAGAATCTTGAAAAATCTCCCTGCTTTGTGTGTCTGCATCCAGGGAATTCTTCCCAGTCCCTCCAAGACACAGAGCTTTTGTTCCCTGGGAAAAGCAAGAAGCCTGGCTAGTGAGCAGAAGAGCTATGTGGTACTTCTCTTTATAAAATGCACTTGGAAACAAGGGTCTTCCCAAGAATGATCTGAAAAGCAAGTTATTCTGTGCCCAAACTAATTCCCAGACAGGAAAATACACTTTAAAGTCTTTAAAAATATATTTTTTTAAAAAGTGTTGTCATTTTTCAGACACAGCCATGTAGAATATCCATTACTGCTGCCTCCAGCTCAGCCCATTTTGCAGGTTTTGAGAACAGCCCCTGCCTCTTGGGTGAGTGGGTGTTGAAAAGCCCCGGTGCTGGTCTCATCACCCCAGAGCGCTGGGGAGGAGGTGTGGGGTGGGAGCTGGCAGCGCCATCACAGGAGTGACCGTGTCCCTGCAGAGTGTGACACTGAAGTGCAACAGCAAACATGGAAAAATTGTCCATGGCTTTTAAATTAGATCACTTTTTTTTAAGATCAAAACCCAAAGGCAGATGATCTACAAGACAAATAACAGAAGAAAAGATCTGTCCTTGTTACTTGGGAAGGAAACAAAGACGGATGCCTTTATGCTGATTAAGATAAGGCCAAGTCACATTCCTCCTCTCCCTCCCACTCTGCACAGCCCAAGCACTTGAGTTTTGTTTCTTGGGGAGTCAACTCTGTTGGCTGTTTGGAACAGCCCCAACCATTGTGCAACCACAAAACCCTGCCCCACTGCCTCCAGCCCCACTGAAATGCAGCTGCCCCACAGCCAGAGAAGCCCGTGCTTTCCAGAGCAAGTGATTGGTCATTTATAAAAACTCCGTGGAGGAACAGGATGACAGACCACCCACCAGATGACCATCCCATACCTTTGAGTTAACCGTTCCTCGGTTGCAGTAGAGTTTGGCATTTGTTTTTATGTTATTTGGATCTATTCCTAGTGCCTCTGTGTACAGTTCATATGCTAGTTTGTAGTTTCCTTCTTTGAATGCTTTATTGCCATCTTCTTTCTTTGCTTTAAGTGCTTTGGCATTCTGAAAGAAAGATAAGGACATGAGGGAAGTGGTTCAGGGCACCCAGTGCCTTATTTTCCTGGCGAGGGTCCTCAAACAGTTAGAATTTGGTTTCAGGCCCCATCAGAGGACACAGAAGCCACAGCTTTGCTACAGCAGCTGGAAAGAGCTGTCAGCATTTTCCTGATCCCCAAGAGAAGTGCTAAGAACAGCCAGTACCAGTCACAGGTGTTCTCCCCAGGAACAACATTGTCTAAGGTCTAAGATAAGAACATGACAATGAAGTAAATTTATGGATTTAACAAAAAAAAAAAGAAGAAATGGCACCTCACTTTTTGGGAGCTTATACAAGTCGACTGAGTTTTAAAATCCGTTTAAGAGCTACAACAGAGAAACAAGGGAAGCAGCAACGTGAAAGGAGCAGTGTTTAAATGCAAGTCAGCCCATGGCACTAACACTGAATCTGAAAGTCAGTTTTTTTAGTACTGACAGACGTAGTTTTATTGTTTCTGTAGCCGATCAGGGAACAATGAAGAATGAAAGGGAGGCAGCCTTCAAAGTATCAGAGGCTTCTGAGAGCGAGCTTCCAGCAGCCCAGATTCACCCAGAGCAGCCCGTTGTCTCCGGGCAGGGCCAGACACAGGACCTGCTGCTGAGGGTCTGGGAATGACAGTGGTGAGGGAGGGAGAAGGGACTGATCTGGCAGTCAAACACTCACCTCTTTGGTTAAAAATAATCCCAGTAATTTTGCAGTCCCATTGCCAGAATCCACAACTCACCCGGCAGGCGAGACACGCTTTCTCGTGGTCAGGAGCCATTCTGAGAGCCTGGACGAAGAACTGCACGGCCTTCTCGATGCAGTCCTCGTAGTACAGGCAGAGACCGCGCACGTACAGAGCGTCTGCGTTCGTGGAGTCCATTCGTAAGATGTCACTGCAACAGACGTATTCAAAAATGAGGTGTGTCCCTATTCCGGTTTCCTCCTGATCTCTAGAATATCTCCTCCACTGAGATATGTAGGTATTTTATCAAGTCTGTGGTAGAGATGTGTGAAACGTACGGGAAGTCACTCCAGCCAGACTGCTGGTTATAACTGGGGCTAAACACAGCTCCCCAGTAAGGCTGACTGTGAAGGGCACGAATTCACGCACTCTTCCTCACCGCAGTTTGCATTAAGGACTATTGATTCCCTCGCTCACTCGGGGCTGAGGCACCCGAGCAGCCGCTGCTCAGACGCTCACCTGGCCACAGACTGTGCCTCCGGGTAGCGACCCAGCAACGCCAAACATTCGGCCTTGAGGATTTTGAACCGGTGACAAGCGGGAGCAAACTCCAAAGCACGATCCATGCAAAATACAACCTGGTGTGAGAAAAAGCACACGTGAGCAAAGCAAACAGCCCCAGGCCCAGTTTGAACGGCTGCACTGTCACCACACTGCAGTTCGTGTGTGTCTCTGCCCAGAAGAGACGCACAGACACCTGCCTCTGCTGCTGGAGACGGATTTCATTGGAAAATTCTCCTCGTGTGCAGGATTTATCTTTTGTCTTTTAAAGGGCTTTGTGTGCAAAGGTCCATGGCACCTGCTATGACACAGCACTACCCAGAAGATTCAAGGGACACCTGTAGAAGGTCCATCCCTTTAACTCTTCTGAAATTGTAGGCCCTCCAGAAAAAGCTAAGGAAGACAATTCTGCCCCTGTTTCCTGTGTTATGAAGACACGTGGGCAGGACAGAAATTCAATAGAGCGAGACAGTTTGGACTGGGCAAAACACACAAAAGTACAGTGCGGGGACCGGTCTCACACTGCTCTGACCACAGTGGGCAGGGTGATCTAATAGGTCCCTTCCATCTCTGCCTCTCTGGTGGGGACATCTGCACCAGAACAGGGGCATTGTTCCACCACCCTTCATCTGCTTCCCCTCCCGTGACATCAGGACTGCGCGCTCAGGGACGCACTGTGCTCCAGACCGAGGAGCCGCCGGCTGCTGGGCGAGGAAGGAGCCGGAGCAGCTCTCCAGAAACAAAGCTGACACTTCACACGAGCTCCCCAGCAAAGTGAGACGGGAGGAGCGAGGGGACAGATGTGAGAGCCCAGAACGTGCAATCCAGGCAGGGGAATTCCTACACACAGAATCCAGACCACACATCCCATCTGCTCCTCACAACCAGCCAACACAAAGCTGGGATTGGATTTACCCTTCCAAAACCTTGTGCTCAGCCTAAGAGTGTGGACAATCTCCTTTCTGGGCCAAGCTTGGGCCTTACACACATCCACTTAACAGAAACGCGAGAAGCGTTTGGTGCCTTTCAGATTTCATGCTGTCATTTCTTGTTTTATCAGGTCAGTACCAGCCACATCCTGACACAGCCCTTGGGAAGAAAGATCTGGACACAGTAACGAGGACTGCCCCATGCAGATCCACGTTCCTCAGACAGTGACCCTCGCCAGAACACTGGCACACAGGCTCCTCTTTTTCTTTAAAGAGTTAAGAAAGAAATGTCCTGGATGTGCATTTTAGGAGCAACGCATGATGGAACGCTGCTGACAGACCTGTATCAAACAGCTCATTCATGTTGCACTCGCCCTGCAGCGCAGAGGGGAACAGAGATATTCAGCCCGAGCCAGGCACCCTCTTCACTTTTCGTTCGTTCGGTGCTAAGAGAGCGTGAGCTCTGCCATTTTCACAACCACTGCAGAGCTCGAGCCAGCCCTGCTCCAGTAGCAGGAGCATGTTCTACAGCACCTCCCAGTAGGGCCCAGCTAACGTTGGGTAGGGGAATTAGGCAGGCATCTGGCTGAACCGGGCAGGTAAAATATATCCATTCCTGTGCTACAGGAAGCAACCAAGTTAATCTTACCTTCCTGAAATCCCGTTTCTCAAAATCCACCTCAGCTATTTTTTCGTACTCCAGCACTGTACTGGCGTTCTTCAGCTGAAAGAGAGAACAAGCAGGTGCTGCAGGACAGTCACGGGCCTGAAGCACCATCAAGCAGCATTTAAGCAGCCAGTCCCTAAAGTGTCAGAGCAGAGAGTATTGCAGATGATGGAAGAATAATGCGGATTACATGAGTACTTTTTTGCCAGCGTTAAAATTGTTGTGAAATCAAGTGGCCTAACTGGTAGCGCAGGAAAACGTACCCCTGTGAATGAGATACAAAAGTGGCAGCAGCCTTCTACGTGCTGCGTCACTCATTTCCGTGCTCCCTTACCACCATGCACCATTTCTCCGCTGGAATGCTGGGTGAAGGACCAGCTTGGCCTCCACGCTTCTCTGCTAAGAAGAGACAATCACACAGAAAGGTAACTATGACGGTCTACTGAAAACTAAAGACTTTGACAGCATCTCATTTTCCCCGTGACCTCACAGCATGCAAACAGTCATCACTCACAATGACCGTGATTTCACTTTGCAAATCCGAAGCAAAAGGCTTCAATCCATTCCTTTCGACAGCCCCGTCTACTGGGAATATGGAAATTTTGAGAACCTCTTACCTCTTGCTGCGCCTGGGTATTCTTGTGATCCAGTTCTAACACTCGCTGAAAGCAGCGGCTGGCGGCCATGGCGTTCCCCAGGGAGAGGTGGCACTTCCCTTCCCGTAGATGGCCCTGGGAAGACATTTGAAAGGGAGCTGCAGGAGCTGCAAGGTGTGGAGCGAAGGGTGCTGAGACACGAGTGAGAAGTACGGAGTTTTCCACCTACCCTTACAAAGCTGTCATCCAGCCTGACAGACTGCTGGGCATCGCCAAGGGCTTCTCGGAACCTGCCCAGCATCATGAGCGTGGCAGCTCTGTTCCCGTAATAGCTGGCGTTATTCGGACACGTATCTGGGGAGGGCAGAGGGCACTCCCTGTCAGCGTAACGCAAGCAGCGATACAACTTGTAGAACATATTAAAAAAATTAAATTGTGGATTAAAAACTCACATTCCCTTCCAGTTTATAATGTCACGCGAGTGGCTTAAGATGCCACACAGTGGTCACACAGCTGTTTTGAACAGCAAGTCATGAAGCTATTGCTGCCCACGTGATACAGGGGAATAAGCTCACGCAGAACAGCAGTTTGGTGCTGGCCTGGCAGCGCTGCTGGCCCTGCGCTGAAGGGAGGGCTGACGGAGTCCACATTGAGAATATCTTGGCTGGAGCAGAAACAAAGAACTGCCACAGTTACTTGGGTTGGCACTGACTGGCCTCACCAATCTGGCAAAGTTTCATGGGGTAACTAAAGCAGACAAGAAGTTTTCACCCAGTGTGTGCTGTTAGAAACCCTGCTGCTGTGTTTTAAATCAATCACCAGTTCTGATTTTTAGACAAAGCATTCAGCAAATATTAGTATTATTACCAACTTTTCTCACCTATGGCTTTTGTGTAATAGTTGTACGCTTCATTGTAATCTTTCTTGGCATAGTATGCATTTCCTTGTTCCTTGAAGGATTCTGCTTCTCTGAAAGGAAACAAACCACCACATTTTAAGAGGAACTGAGCATCAGAACAGACTCTGACCAGGACCGAGCATTTGGTCCCCAGGCAATCTCAGTGTGACTCAGAGCCTCACGTCCTGCTGCCTCTCGGACACTACAGCACTGCCAGGGCCGGGAGCAGGGACACTCGGGGACAGTAACCAGCCCAGTATGACAGCAATGCAAGAGCAGGATAAAGCCACCTAATCAATGGAGCTACGAGGAGCTGTGTGACCCCAACAGCCGGGGCAGTCAGGGGCAGTGTCCTGTCCATCCATCAGCGGTCCCACATACATAGGAAATGGGGCCAACAATTTCTACGTTCAAAAGCCAGCTAAATCAAGGAGAAACAAGGGTGCAAGCCTTAAGGAGAAACTTGGCACTGCCTTGGCAACAGGTCTAGAAATAGTCCTCACACCCAAGAGCAAGCATTTGCAAAGACAGCTCAGGACATTTAAAAACACACAACATATGGTTCAATGCAGCAGCCCTTAAACTCTTGAAAGCAAAGTTTCCCCTGAAGGAAATTAAACCCTTCTCTCTTCTCCCATCTCCCTTCACCATCTTAGATAACCAGGCTGGGAGGGAACCCGCACCATGGTGCGGAAGTTTAATTCAGCTTCATTTAATTACAGTCAGTGATTTAACTGACTTGCTTCCTCTCTGTGACTGTTGAACATGTATCATCGCTGAGGCCAGCCCAGCAGCAGCATCCCCCCGCTCCAAGATACAGCATCCTGCTTTGGGACTCCCCTGCTGCGGCCAGAGCCACAGACACCGTTTGTCTGCTCTCTGAGGCACTCGCACAATGCGAACTCTGGCCCCAGACAAAGACAAATTCTAACCACCAGAACAAAGACCAGCTCAGGCTCCATCTTTCGTGTCCCACCAGGGACGTGGCCAGGGACGTATCCATGAGACTTGGTTCCTCTCTGCTCCAACAAGGAGCGGCGCAGCCTCAGGGATCACCCACGCAGGGCAGATGGCTGTGCCACCAGCAACACAGATAAAGTTGATTATTACAGCTCATTGTATTCCTCCCGGGCGACTGCACCTGATGCAAACAGAGCCTTGGCCAAGGCAGGGAAGCAGAAAGCAAGGGAGGTAAAATAGCTGTGTGACCCCCCTCAGTCTGCCAGAGCAGAGCTGCACTTGTTGGCGCCAACACGGGGCAGCTCCAGGCTGTGTGGAAACACTGAGCTTCAGCATTTTCTTGAAAGAAGAATCCAGAAGCGAAGGTGTCTCTTTGCACCACTTGCTGCAGGAAAGCTATTTACAGAAAAACCCAGATAAATAAAAGCAAATCAAATCAGAGAACACAGGAGCAGAGAGTGAAGAGTCACAGGGCTTTTTACATACAAATACCTCCGTCCAGCTCCAGAGCAAACGCGAGCTGTTCAGCTGCCGTTCAGAGCCTGGCTTCAGTCTGCCAGGTTCCATAAACACTGAGACAATCCTTAGGTTTAAAAACTTGGGCTCGTCTATTGCAAAGAACAATGCAAGTGATCCACTTGTATGTATCTGCGCACCTTTACTAAATTCTCAGAAATCAGACGCAGCTTTGGGTGTGTTTCAGGACTGGGTTTTGCCCAGAGGAAGCAAAGACTTTTGTCTTTCACGAATCACATTCTTAATAAACCAACCAGGATGGAAGTGACCTGTCTTCACTGAAGGCTGCAGCTACAACACATTCAGAGAGCGGAGAAGGGGCTCTTGCTATAGAAAACAGACAGTTAGAATGTACCAATAATGAGAAACCTCCTTCAGTATCCAAAATAAAAGCCAAAGGGAAGGGGAGACTGCTGGCTACTCCTGCATTCTCCAAAGCTGCCAAACCCAGGAGCTGGGTGTGCAGAGCAGACTCGGTACGAGCCGACCGCCACCTGGCACTTGCAGTTTGGAATCACCTACGGAGCAGATCAATCAGATCCATACGTGGGAAATGCCTTTATCTGCTGGAAGCCGCCCTCGCCACGAAGCTGCCGGCCCAGGACAGACTGCACTCAAGCTGCAGTGTCCTCGCCAAGGGGGGAGCGGTGCCAGAGCCCCCCCATGCACCCAGGGCACATCTCAGCAAAGGCAGGGCCGGAGCGGGGTGCAGGGACCCCGCCAGCGGAGGAGAGCAACGTTGAGGGAGCTCACTAGGGAAAGAACAAAAGGAATTGTGTTGAAACAATTTCACATGTTTTCAGCCTCGCCAGGGCCTGCCATTGGCCATTCCCACACAACGCCTCATGCAGAGGGTTGTTTTCACTGATCCAGCCCCGTTTTGCCAGCTGGGAACAATAGACACAGGGCACTGCCAGCCCAGGAGCCTGCTCTTCACTTTCATTTTTAACTTTGGTGTCAGCCATGCTCCGGCAAGGGCCCAGACGCTCTCTGCTGTAAGGCTGCTGAAGTCAAGCAAGGGAAGAACATACAATCCCACTGCTGGGCTTATTTGGAATACGATGAACAAGTATCCAAGAGTCCTGTCAGGGCTCCCACTTCATCCCCACTCCCGTTCCTCCCTCCCGAGATGGGAAACTGTCCCGGCTCCCCACTG
>JAOTQQ010000011.1:4174299-4188437 GCA_026546715.1 Gallinago undulata | reverse complement strand
AACAATAGACACAGGGCACTGCCAGCCCAGGAGCCTGCTCTTCACTTTCATTTTTAACTTTGGTGTCAGCCATGCTCTCTGCTGTAAGGCTGCTGAAGTCAAGCAAGGGAAGAACATACAACCCCACTGCTGGGCTTATTTGGAATACGATGAACAAGTATCCAAGGGTCCTGTCAGGGCTCCCACTTCATCCCCACTCCCGTTCCTCCCTCCCGAGATGGGAAACTGTCCCGGCTCCCCACTGCCCCAGGCTCCTGTAACCATGGATGGAAAAGAAAAGTCACAGACCCTATTCAAGTTCCTTCCCTCAAAGCTCCCTGTTGTACAGGCGAGAGAAAAGGATGAACAGTACCAGTGCAGAGCCCACCTCCTCGAGCCACCGCCGTGCCCTGCTCAGCCTATCAGCCCCCATCCACGAGTCTTGTGGCGACTGTACCTGCCGTGTTCTGGGGAAGCACCAGCTCACGGATACAGCGGCAGGGCTGGGTGCCAAACACCCCGGCTGCCAGCCCACTGCCGGGAAGGGATGGGAAAACAGGAGAGAGAAAACTGATACATGGCAAAACCAACTTTACAGAGCGTCGGTATTCTGTGATGCCAGAGAAAATATGCAGACACAAGAATCTCTGTTTTCTACCCTTTTTTATTGGTCTATTTCCTTTTAAGCATGCTTTAACACAGACTCACAAGATCACCAGTCCCGACACCTCAGACACTGGTGGGAAGGAAGCTCCCAGGTATTCCTGGTGCTCACGGGGCTTAGAGCCTGGCGATGAGAATGATTGTGAACGAAAAAGGCAATTTCCTCCGCAGCAGAGGAGGAGGCAGAGGCAGTTGCTGGAGGTGCAGGGCTGGTGGTCCGAGGTCTGACACAGAACAGAAGCCTCTCTCCCCAGTTGTGCTGCCCTGACAGAGAAAGCACCCAGAGAAAACAGCCCTTGTTTACCGTCTCTGGCTCGAACAAGGCAAAAGGCAGATCTCCTGATATCACTGGTAATTGTTTCAATCCCAACAGATGCTGCAGCCTGAATGAGATCATTCTGCATCTTGCACTGATGTAGGCTGCATTCCCCACTTGCTACTTTTGAAACCAAAGAAGAATCGTGCTTTGCTAAAAATACGCCCTGGGCTGAATGGATGGCTTTGTGAGGGGGGGGTCGGTGTCTTCTCAGGGTCTCTCCACGCTGGAGGGAGAAGACGGGGAAGAGTCACACCAAGGACCTCGGGAAGAAGCTTGTCTTTCATTGCCTGCCCGCACCACAGCTCACAAGGAGGGGACTGTTTGCAGTAACTCTCTCCCTGTCGGCCAGTCAATTTTTTTTCTTCTCTTTTATAACAAATTCTTCAAGTGCCCCAGCCCCTGTCACCCTAGGGGACCTGCCACCAAGACACGTGTTCTGATGCTTGCCCTCACCCACTTGGGGGCTTGGAGGACAGCACACAAGGAGCTCGCCAGAACAAGGCTCCTTCTCTTCCCCGCGCCCGCCAAAAGCTCAGCCCCGGCTCTTTCCCAGAAGAGCTGTGAGAAGCTGCAGCGACACGATCCCACGTTTGCCTGACGACTCCTGCCTCCTCCTCAGAGCTTCCACACGCGGCCCCCGCTCCAGCGCCGATCGTGGCTTCCACCCATCCTACTCCGGTTCCCGAGGCATGTGCAGGCCTATCCCCCAACGCACCTCATTTCCCAAATTGCTAGAATCTCAGGGGCTCTGCACATGCAGCACCTCCCGGGCCTGGATGAGCTGGCACAGACCTGCACGGGTACAGGAGCCCGGGAGGGAAGGCGGCGGCAGACACGCTCCCTTCTCCGCTCTCCTGACCCTCACTCCCACTCCAGTTCCCGCCTCTGTTACGAAACACTGTCAGAAAGCCTAAAATATCTAAGATTCAAGGGAGGCTCCAAAATCTTGTCCTGGCCAAGTAATCTTTTTTTGTGATGCTCTGGCAAAAGGAATACACCCGCCTCTATTAAACAACCCCTGCAGAGGCTTTTTCTTTATCAGGATATGGTGCCTTTATCCGGCATTTTTTGGGGGTTGAAATCCAGTCCGGATTCTCAGCTGTCAGATGTTGTTCAGCTGCTTCGGTAAAATAAGTTTGGTGATCTCAATGCCGTTCACAGCAGGCAGATGTCTAGAGCTTAAAATTAGCCATCGTATTTGCCACTGGACACACGATACTCAACCCTCCCTTCCTTCGGGACTCAGAAGAGAAGCCAAACACGCCGTGGGCCATGGAGCTATACACAGGGGATACCTCCCTGCTCGCTTCAGAGAGCCTTCCTCCAGCTCAGCTTTTACACTCTGAGGGAGGATTCAGAGTGAAAGGAATACACACACACACGTATATATTAAACTAAAGGAGGATAGATTTAGACTAGATCTAAGGAAGAAATGTTTTACACAGAGGGTGGTGAGACCCTGGCCCAGGTTGCCCAGAGGTAGGAGATGCCTCACCCACAGAGGCATTCCAGAGCAGATTGGATGGGGCTCTATGCAACGTGGTCTGGTTGGAGATGTCCCTGCCCATGGCAGGGGGGTGGACTGGATGGCCTTTAAAGGTCCCTTCCCACCCAAACTATTAGATAATTTTATATATATCTACATGTAACTATCTCCCATGGGCGGTGTTTGTGTTTTCTCTCTCTGCTGCAGGAAGGTACAAAAGCAGGCCCCCAAAACCAATGCAGAATCATATATAGCATGTACTGTGACCATCCTCTGCAGCGAGAGAGCATCGCGCTGACCCTCCAGAGCAGCGCCAGGCGCCGCATTTCCCTGCACACAGCACCCCCCACTGAGCGCGGGGGGGTTTGCTGCCATACGGGCAGAATAATGGCATTTACTCACTGTGTGCCCCAAAGCGGAGACATCTGGGGTCTGTACCTGCAAATATCTGCACGGATCAGCTAAAGACTCCCCAGCTGAGACATAAAAGCAAATGTCTGCCTCAAGGCTCCCATAGAGCAGACACAGCAACAAAACTGACATTTAATGCAGAAGGCGCACAGAACCCCCGCACCACCCTCTACAGCCCCCCGAGAGCGTTCCCAGAGCCCGAGCACAGACTCCAACACAGAAGACCAAAAGCTGCAAGAACCAAAACACACCACAAGAAATCAAAGAAGTGAAGCAAACTTCTCCCTGCAGCCACCACCGAGAGCAGCCTGACGAGCCCCCAGCTTTAATTGCGTGGTTACATAAGACACCTCGTTGGCAGAGCTCCCCATTAACCTCATTCACGGCAACGGCACGATCTGTGCTGGCAGGGTCACATCATCGCTGTCGTGGGAACCCAGGGAAGGGTCTAGAACCAGCCAGAGATTGCTTCTCTCCACAGAGGCCTAAGCGAAGGAAGCAGCCGGCTGTGAGGATTACACGGGAGAACAACTGCAGCTCCAACGGGATGCACCCAAGAAAAGCGTGTCTGGCACCACGGAAAAAGGCCAGAATCGTAGGTACTGACCATCTCTTCATACCGTATAAAGTGAGGACCTAATTCAGAGTATTCAAATACTCCGCAAATTTATGGGAGAGTAAACAACTATGTGAGCAGCTCCTGCTGCTCCCCATATTATCATAGATTATAAAGTAATTGCATCCTAGTGCAAGAGGCTGGATGCACAGCCTGGGAAACTCCAGCAGAACAGGAACAGCAGAACCTTCCCCAGGCTGTCCCACGCTTCCCCACCAGCAACTCATTTCATCCCAAATAGCAGTGGAAAGACTCCTGCTACTCACCAACACCTGACAACCTCCAGGCATCACCTCTGAGACTAATTAGTGACCCAAACTCAGGTAAGGTCTGAAACCTCCCTGCCTTCTGCACAATTGGCTTTGTGGCAAATCTCCCACCCGCTGCTTTGCCCAGGGTAACACCGATTTCCCACCGAAGCACTGGCGTCGCTGAAGTCTGCGGCAAAAGCTCTGCAAAAGCAACAGTCTGGGCACATAATTTCATAATGACATTTTCCAAGCCATTTGAGATATTTCTAAGAGGCTCCCACACCCTCCAGTGCTGAGGAACGAAGAGGAAGATCCAGCCTTAAGCACATACATCAGAGAGAATCCAGAGCTGCCAGGAAGATGACAAAGAAGTTCTCCTGGAAAACTCCAGCAACCCCAAGCTCACAGACCAGCTGGGCAAAGGGACAAACTGTCCCCATGGGTTAGAGACCTTTAAAATTAATTAGGAAAAAAAAAAGGACTTTTGGGGGATGGAGCAGCCCCTGCTCATCAGCTGCTCCCCAGCAGCGGGGCTGGCACTCACAGCACCACTGCCCAGCAGATAAAATTAACACAATTACATCAACCAGTTTCCATAAGGACCCCCACAATTAATGCTGCAGCAGACAATAATTATCCTGTGACCACACTCTATTCCTGTGCCTTAAACAACCGGTGAGCGAGGCCATTGGCATGTTTTCAGCTGTTTCAGCGCATTAGTTACAATCGCTCTGAAATACAGATCTCCACTTTTGCTAATTGCTTCGATTTTATTAAGCCAGGGAACAGAATTGTGCACTTAGACAAAGGTGAGTCCTTAAGCAACGTATCTGTATCTTGTCCTGCTCTAATTCCTGAGTAGAAGCACAGAACCCTTGATGTGGACATAGCGAAGATTGAGAAAAGGTTTTCACTTTTTTTTGTTGGTTTTCACAGAAGCTACCACAGACACACCATAACGGCACTAAATCAGGCTCAAGCGCGTGCCCATTACTGCGGAGAGCCCGCACAGCCCTCACACGGGGCAGGATGCTTTACAAACATCAGACAGCTAATTAAGCCTCCAAACTACTCTCCCTAAAGCAGTGACTATCACCCTAATTTACATTTGATCAATTGAGCTACAGCCGTTAAACGACTGGTGTGAGCCAGGACAGGCCAAAGCAGAGAAGAGGTTTAATGGGCAGGATCTGCCCTGGCTGCAGAAAGCAGTGAGTGTGCGAGGCCTGAGCTTCCCGAGCAACAGAGAGAATAACTGGAAGTAGAATAATCATCTCCTACCCACACATTCCTCTTTTAGCAAGATAAAGGAGTAATACCCCAACAACAGCAAAAAAGGAAACGTTATGGAGTACCTAACAAAAGCACTTTGTGGCAATAACCCAGAACTACAGCCCCGGCCTCGTGACACCCACAAACACCCAGAGGCTGCCGGTCCTTCACCCCGAGCCCTCTCCTCCACGCAGGGCGAGGGGGAACACAGCCCAGGAACTCCTCCATCTCTGCACCTCACCAGCCTTTCCCAAGAAGACGACGCTATTCCCGAGTGGTTTCCTGCCTCCATCATTCCTGCAAGGAGTTGGGAAGGAGGAAGGGTGACATTAGAGGTCACTCTCAGAAGATGTGAAGATGTCTGTGCCTTCAGCGCGGTTTTTGCATTTGGGTATTTTTAGCATTTCAAACGCCACATTTAACTAGCCCAGGGCAAGGAATGACTTGCCCATAAACAGGGCTTTCCCAACTTTACAGGCCATGCAATTTGTCAGTATTCTCTGCAGCACTGCCAGGTGACTCTTCAGCAACATCTAATTTAACTCCTCGGAATGACATCACCAGGAAGCAGCTCCTTCCCAGCGCAGCTCCTCCAGCCTCCAATTTCTGACAGTAAACAAGCGGCACAAACCACCTCAGGCCATCAATATGATTTTGAAAATACTATTCCTCAGAGGCCACTCGCAGTTTTGTTTCCTCCTTTTAATTCCATCCGCTGAATAATTTTCTAGAGCAATTGCCTCACCTTCTACAGAAATAGCTCTCTCCTCCCCAGCTCCCAGGGAGATAACGGGCTGTGGAGCCAGTGGGGTTTCCTACACCTCGGAGGTTCCCACCCCACCGCGGGCAGAGCCTGCGACGTTCCACTGCGGTGGGGAACCCGCTCCCCTGCTTTTGGGAGGAAAAGGTGCAAGAAAGGCTGAGATCCCACCGCCCCCAGCCTCGGCCCCACACCGCCTGCCCCCGGGCATGGCGCACCAGGCGCCTTGGGAAATAACCGGTCACTGGAACTCGGGGGAGCTCCTGAATTCCGATAACCTCTCCAGAGCAGGACTCTGCCCAAACGTTCACCTGCAACTGGCATTTGCCCCGTGACCACAGCAAGGCAGGGCAGAGTAAGAACTGCTGCCCGGAGGCTGGGAGCAGAGGCGGGGAGAAGGGAACCGGGTGCCGTGAAGCAGCAAAGGGCACTCGGATCCGTGAGCCTGAGGCTTCCCCTCCACACCAGAGCCTAACCCTTTCCTCCTCGCCCCCCGCGGAGGGAGAAGGCTCTCCTCAGACACCGGCCCGCGGGGCCCCGGGACAGAAAGGGGGTTAATTCTATTTCTAGGACGCCGTAGCTCCAGCCCAGCAGAGCCGGCCCCGCTCCACTGCGGGGAACGCGTGCTAATCCTGGCACAGGCGGAGACCGTGAGCTCTCACATGGGACCCGCGGCCAAGACAGCCCGAAATACAGCGGCAGCCAGCAGGCCCCGCACGGCGGGTGGCCTGTCACCGGCCCGCACGGGAAAGGCCTTTGCCCCCGGGGCCGGGCCCTGCCCGCCGCCCTAAAGGCCGGGTGCTGCCGGCCCCGCCGCTGCCCGCACAAGCCGCCGGGGGAAGCAAGAGGGCCCTTCCCGCCCGCCCCGCCGGGAAGGGCCGGCCGAGCCCCGAGGCCCCGGGAACTGCCGCCCCGGCGCCGGCCGCCTCCCGCTCCCCAGGGCCGCCCCCGGCCTTAGCCGCCCGCCCGGCGAGACGCCGGCCACTCTCTCCCGCGCCCGGCGGGGAGACACCGGCCGGCGGCAGCCGCTCTACCTCCGCGCCTCCTCCTCGCTCTCGGGCTCGCCGGGTCCCTCGGGCGCCGCCATGATCACATCGCACTCGGCCGCCGCCGCCATCTTACCGCCGGGCCGGGCTGGGGCCGGGCAGCGGGGCGGGCACGGCGCCGGAAGGGGCGGGGCTTCCGCCGACAGCAGCGCCGGGAGGGGCGGGGCTGGGGGATGACAGGGGGTGTGACCGCCCCGCCCCGCCCCGCCCCGGGTCCTCCCGCCGCGGCGAGGCCGGGAACGGGCACCGGGTACCGGGTACCGGCGTGCGGCCCCTCATCCGCCGTCACCGCGCCCCGGGGCTCCTGCCCGGCCCCGGTCCTCCCGCCCGCAGGGGGGCGCTGTTGTCCCGCCGCGCCCCTTCCGCCGCCTCGCTGGGCCCTCCGCGCCGCGTCCCTGCCCGGCGGCTGCGGCCCGGGCCTCCGCTGTCCCCTCCGCTGTCCCCCCCGCTGTCCCCTCCGCTGTCCCCTCGGGCCTTTGTCCCCGCCGGGCCGCGGGCGCACGCTCCGAGCAGCGCTGCGGCCTCCCCCCGGCCCCCGTCGCCCCTCGGCATGGGGAAGAGCTGCAAGGTGGTTGTGTGCGGCCAGGCCTCCGTCGGGAAAACCTCCATCCTGGAGCAGCTGCTCTACGGGAACCATGTGGTCGGTGAGTGCGGGGCGCGGGGACGGACCCCCGGGGGCCGCGGGCAGGGGCTGAGCCCCGGGACCCCCCCAGACGTCTCCTGATCCCCGCTGCCCGGCGGGACGTGTGGGGCCGGGCCAGGGTCCCCCCCGTCACCCCCGCCCGCCCCCCCCGGCAGGTTCCGAGATGATCGAGACCCAGGAGGACATTTACGTGGGCTCCATCGAGACGGACCGGGGCGTGCGGGAGCAGGTGCGGTTCTACGACACGCGGGGGCTGCGGGACGGGCTGGAGCTGCCCAAGCACTGCTTCTCCTGCACCGACGGCTACGTGCTGGTCTACAGCACCGACAGCAAGGAGTCCTTCAAGCGGGTGGAGCTCCTCAAGAAGGAGATTGACAAGTCCAAAGACAAGAAGGAGGCGAGTACCCCCGGAGCGGGATCCTCTCCCCTTCCTCAGGTTCTCTCCCAGAGACATTCTCTCTCTCCCCCAGCTCGTCACGAGGCGGTGACAGGGGCCTCAGGTGTACCCGGCTGCTGTCCCGGGGTGATTCCTGAGAGTCTGAGTGCTCGACAGACCCTTCCACTTTGGGGCTGGTTTGAGACACAGAACAGGAGGGGAAGCCACCAGAAGGGAGCACTGGGGGATGCGGTGTTTTAAGGGGCCGTGGAGGGGGGATAAGGTCCCTGGGCCTGGGCTGAGGGTCTTCAGGGCAGAGCCTGGCAGCACCATTAAGCTCTGCCTTTGGTACCTTCAGGGATAATTCCCACCCTTTCTTGCACAGGTCACCATCGTGGTTCTGGGCAACAAGTGTGACCTGCAGGAGCAGCGGCGGGTGGACCACGATGCAGCCCAGCACTGGGCCAAGGGCGAGAAGGTGAAGCTGTGGGAGGTGTCGGTAGCTGACCGGCACACGCTGATCGAGCCCTTCATCTACCTGGCCAGTAAGATGACGCAGCCACAAAGCAAGTCTGCTTTTCCCCTGAGTCGTAAGAACAAGGGCGGCGGATCCATGGATGGCTGAGCCTTGTTTTCCCTTCCCTTCCATTGCCACCTCCTCTCCCTCACCTCCCTGCTTCCCTTGCACAAACCTCCCGCTGAGCCTCTTTGGCGTCACGAGGGAAGCGTGGTGGCACGAGGATCGGGCATCCCAGGGCTGGGGATGGTCTTAGAGGACAAGAGAGGTGACCCATCTCCCTGCACTGGGACAGGGACCGCTCTGTTCAGTGCCCAGCCCCTGCAGATGCTGGAGGTGCTGCAGGAAAGCCGGGATTCATGGAGCAGTGCCCCTCTGCTTCCCAGGCACAGGCTGGCAGACTCCAGGGCCGCAGGAGGGAGGCACAGCCCAGGGGTGGCCACCAGGTGGGGACCAGCTCCTGAGGAAACCATCCCTCACTCTGGAGGGTTTGTATTTACTGTTTCCATGTGGGAAGAGCTCGTTTGCCGGCCCTGCCTCCAGCACGGCCACTGTCGGAGCAGCTCTCCCCTGCCCTGCCCCAGCCAGCTCTGCGGTGCTGCCACCTTCTCCCGCAGAGCCTCCCTGACTGGGCACTGCTCACTGCTCCTTTATGAGCAGAAATAGTCATCCTGCCCCAGGGACTGCACAGCACAGAGCTGGGCAAGATGCTGTTACTGAGGGCAGGGTGTCCACAGCCTCCTCTTCCCGAGCGCAGACTCGGCCGTGCCCGTGGGGCAGCTGGGACTGTCCTTACCCCCCACCCCTGGCGCTGGGGCAGCTCTCGCTGCCTGTCTCTCACGGTGCTGACTCGTGGAACCACCACAAGACAAGGGGAAGGGCTCCTGGTCCTGCCCAGCAGCACGTGTCCCCTTCAGCTAGTCTGGATCTAGGAGAAAAAAAAAAAACATTACGAGAAAGCCCTGGCTTGTTTATACTTGTTCCTTTTATTTACTGAGTAACACAATAAAGCAATGAGATTCGATTATCAAAATATTTTCTTTTTTTTTTTTCCCAACAGTTATAGTACATCAAAAAAATATACAGTGAACATTACAGGAGGAGTACTGGCCAAGTCCCTAGAGTCTGGTTATTCCATTTTTGCGGGGTTGGTGGGTTTTTTTTGGTGGTTTTTTTTTTTTTGAATCAAACTGTTCACATCACTCCAAGGTTATTTACAGAGGGGCACACGTTACTGAGCGCTATGGACTATGCCCTACCACCTAGTACAGCGGATGCTAAAGTCAAAGGCAGTAAATGCTTTGGAGAGCAGAGGAAGGGGAGGGTTCCTGGAGGGGGGGGGTGTGCGATAGAGGGAGTGTGTTCGTATGCAGCTTGTTGCAGTATTACTGTTATTAGAAGGAATGGCTTTCAAGGGGTTAAAGTGCCAAGTGTAGGAGTGTATCGGGACTCCACTGGTGTAGGGGTGACAGGAGCAGCCACCGCTGGCTCCAGCACAGGCTTTTCAGAGCAAAACGCAGGGGAACGACCCACCAGTGCCGAGCGGGTCCTGCGGGCTGGAGCGTGTCTGCTCCCGGGCTCCTGAGGCTGGTGGCAGGAGGGGACGCGTGGCCTGTCTCTGGTCTCTGCTGTGGCCGGGGCCGGGAGTGACCGGCGTAGTGGCCGGGGAAGGGCACAGTGAGATGAGCAGGGGGAGGGCTGGAGCTTGGCACGGTGACGCCATCGGAGCTGTGTCCCTCCTGCTGCCCGCCAGCCCCGGCCAGCAAAGGGTCCTGTGGGACACAGGGTCCAGGCTGCACATGTCCCCTGGGCTGCAGGACCATCTCCCTGTCCCTGGCAGAGCCACTGCTGCTGGGAACCTTCCTTCCCGCGCTGCTCCCCGAGCCAGGGCTCCCCAACACCGCTGTAAGACCTTTTGGTCATCTCCACCCCCAGCCTTCCAGAGATGCTCACTCTTCTCCTCCTGCTGTCGCTCTCCCTGGGGTGGAAGGGGAGGCCCTGAGCAGAATCCATACCCCAGGGCTCCCGTGGGCTCCTGGAGCCAGGAACGTGGAGGGGGCACTGCGGGAGGCGTCCATGGCACAAGAAATGGGGCCTCCAGTCACCGGCATAGGGCTCCGTGCTGCCCCGCTCCCTCTGGGCAGCTCTCCTGTCCTCGCCCAGGGCTCGGGCTCTTTGCCAGCCCCGGGCAGCAGGAGCCTTTCAGCCCTGAGAGCGACCCGTCGGCCGCTTCCCCTTCACCTCCCACCGCCGGGCCCTTCTCCTGAGCGTCGGTGGAGCGTGGCGGGCAAGATCCTCCAAACTCCAGGTGCCGGGTACGGCCGAGACGCCGGAGACGTGTGCGTGTGTGTGCGGATTCCCAGGGGCAGGAACCCACCAGCCTCTTCCCCGGGGCCGGGAGGGGCTGTGGGACACGGCGGAGGTCTCTGAGCCAGCACAGGGGGCGGGAGGGGAATTGTCTGCGCGGAGCTCAGCGTTGCCTTGGATTTTCGGCGCCGACGGCCCCTCCTGGCTGCGCAGACGGCACGAGCACCAAAGTGAATGGCAGACGGCGAGGGCGGCGGGCGAGCTGCTCCCCCGGGATTGCATAGATCGGGGTGGGTGGTCACTCCGGCGGGAGGCCCGGCGGGTCGCAACTTTCCTGCATATTCCTATTTACAGCAGCGCTGGGGACCCGGAGCTCCCTGGGGACAGTCCTTGGGCCAGGCCACGGCGGGGCTTTCAGAGCACAGTGACAAGCAGAGTGATGGCTGGGGGGCGTCCCCAGGGACCCTGTGTTTCTGCAGGCTGTGGCAGGACCATCACCGGGAGAACACCGGGCATGGGCTGGGGGGGCCGCCTGCTCCTTCCTACCTGATTGTCCGGGCTGCCGGGGACACCTCTCTTTTGGGGAGTCACCGGTAACTCCCTGGAAGCTCCAAATGGGGGTGGGGTGGGACAGCGGGGCCCGGCGGCTGCTGGGGGGCGAGCAGCAGCCTGTCCTTTCACTGGAGAACCCAAAGTGCTTCGGGGACATTCACTCAGCCCCACAGCATCTCCCGGGAGGAGGGGCAGGGCTGTCCCCTGCGGGTGGCAGGGCTGAGCAGGGGGTCACCTCCTCGGGGACCCCGCACCAAGGGGGCTGGCTCTCCCGTCCTCGCTGGGCTGGAGCGGAGCCCGTCTGCGGCCACCGGCCCGTTGTGTGCTTCTGGGGGTCCAGGGCAGGGGCAGTGTGCTTTCGGGGGGGGGAGAGGCACCGGCCCTGGGCTTCAGCTATTGCTCTCGGAGTGAAGGTACGGTCAGTGTGGCTGGTGCCCACCGCGGGGGGGGCTCTTTGGCTGGTGGGACATAAGGGGTTGTGGGGCACAGGGGGCTGGTGGGCAGCAGGGATGTCCCCAGCCAGCGCGGGGCAAGTGCGGGGCTGGGAAAGGCACAGCCAGCCCGGTGGGAGAGGGAACTGCCAACCTTCTGCTCGTGCTGGGACCGCTCCTCCCAGTAAGAACTGGGTGAGACTCCCCCTGCAGTTCCCTTCCCACGGGGCTGGCAGGGACCGGCTGGAGGGACGCTCCTCTTCTTCCAGTCTGGTGACTGGGAGGGAGATGAATGAGAAACCGGTGGGCTGAGGACAGGCAGCCCCTGGCCACGAGACACAAGAGGGTCCCGGTGACCTGGGCACTGTCCTCCCCCCTGCTGAGCGTGGGGCCGGGGGGAGCAGCGGGGATGGACGGCGGTGCTGGCTGGGCTCTGCCGGGGGTCTTGTTCCAGCAGGAGCCCGCTCAAAGCCAAGGAGAAGCCGAGGTTGATGTCTACAACTATGGTTTCCCACCAGCCAGAAGAGCTGCCAGCCCGGGGGCACCATCCCGCACTGGGCACCCCCCGGCACGGCCCGGTGGGCAGCGGACGGACCCTTGGAGGGGCTCTAGTAGGGGGCGAAGACGATGGGGCCCGGTGTGGTGCGGACGTGGGCTGGCGGCGTCCGGAAAAGGGCTGGTCCGAGGATGGGGGCTTGGAAGAGGGTGGTGGCAGCGGCCGGTCGGAGGGCGAGGGGGCCAGGCATGGCGCAGATGGCGGCCGTGGTGAGCGGGCTGGGCAGGAAGCGGGTGGCCAGGGTTTTGGTGAGATGCTTCTGCAAAGCCAGCTTGGACTGTGGGGAGAAGGAGACACACCATGAGCCCCCAGTGAGTCCCCAGCCCCAGCTCCCTGTATCAGCCCCCGGCCCGTGCTTGCTCTTGGCTGAGCTCTCAGAACATCCTCCCAGTGAATCCAGCCCCAGCCTGGGATGCCCCCATCGTGGTGACCTCCCCAAGGAGGTCCCTCAGCCCCACCACCCCGACCCAGAGACCTTGCCCTGACTTTTTTGCCCTGTTCCCTGCAGCCGTGCTTCCCTCTGGAGCCCTGGGACGATGTTTTCTGCCCAAATCTCCCTGCATGTCTCTGCAAACCCTCACCTCGGCCGGGTGTAACCAAGCCGTGCCAGCCCCGAGCACCCAACCATCACAGCTCCCCCCTTCCGAAACCACAAGAAAGGTGGAAGAGCCACCAGTGCTGCCGCTGTGGATGCTGTTGCCAGAGCACTCGTGCTGTTCCCAGGCTCTCCTTCCCCACAATACAGACTGGGAACTCCTCTCACCAGTACAGCCCGCCCTCCCCTTGGACGTGAGGATGGGAACCGGGGCTGGAGGAGAAGCAGCCCCAGTGTCTCACCGCGGGATGTGGCTGACACGGCACCGGGGGTCCGGAGGGCAAAGCGGGCGGGTAGCTCGCAGGCAGACAGGTACCTTGAGAATACTCACTGCGAGGGCAGCGTTCTTCTGCAGCTTGTTGTAGGGGCTGTACTTGGGCTTGGGCGGCTTCCCCGCCAGCCGGTCTTTGTGCCGCCGGCTGTTCATGTGCTGGGGGAGGAGAACAGCCCGATCACCCCCAGCCGGGACAGGGGCCACCCACCCCCTTCTCACAGGGGACCAGCAGGTACCACCCCCCCAAGCCCCCAGCGCCTCTGCAGAGGGGTCCGCGTGCCTGTGCCCATGCCCTGTGTCCCTGCGCCCCCAGACCCGGCGGGGTCACCTGTTTGAGCTGGGTCTCCGAGTTGACGTAGATCTCGCACACTTGGCAGTGGAACGCCTTGTTCTGGATGTTGATGCTGCCCTTGTTGCCGATCCGCTTGGACTTGTGCCCTGCCCGGGAGAGGAGCTTGCCTCGGCCTCGCCGCATCTGGGTGCTGTGACCTTCCAGCATCGACTTGTGCTTGGCGCCTGGTGGCAGAGGGGACAGAGGGGACACTCACCAAACACTGACCTTCCAAACAATCCCCGCGCTGTGCCGAGTCCCACGGCAGCAGGAAGGATGCCCTCAGATCGACACAACGCTGTGTCCCTCATCCCGTGTCCCCCCCTCCCCGTGCCCAGCAGAGGGGACATGGAGCCTCCCAGGAATCCAGACTCTTCCCAGGGATGCAGCAGCCCTTTCCCAAACCCTGCCAAGCCCTCACAGCCAGCTGCGCTTCCCGGGCAGACCAGAAACGCTCGGCTTCCCAGAGACAACCCCCCCTTCCTTCTCCTCCATCTCCGTGTGCCAGACCTTCGGAGAAACTGCTATTTTAAGCGTGTTGCTGGAGCCTGTCCCCGGGCATGAGCACGGTCTGCGGCGCTGGGCACGCGTGGCCACCGCGCTGCGGCACCGGAGCCGTGCCCAAGGTCAGAGCGGATCCGGCTGCAGCGCCAGGAATAGCTCGGCGGGGCTGGAGGAGGCGGGGAAGGAGGAACCCCAAATCCCGGCACACCTGGGGACAGGGCGCTCTGTCCTGACCTTGCCAGCGCCGGG
>JAOTQQ010000011.1:4124264-4174199 GCA_026546715.1 Gallinago undulata | reverse complement strand
TGACAAAAGCCAAAGGACACGTTTGCAGCTAAGCCACCGCAGTGTCCTGAGCCGACCCCGCTGCTCGACGGCCGCTGCCACCCCAGTGGGCACCTGGGACTGGGGGAACTGGGGGAGAGGAAGCTCTTCCCTTCAAAACCGGGGTGCCCGACCTTGTTTAGCATCCCCCAGAGAAAGAGGGGAGCTGGGAGCTGGCACTACAGGGCCCACAGACCCCCCACACCACAGCTGCTCCCCCCCTCCCCCCATCACCTCAGGGGGTCCAGCCACCCCCTCCGGGAGACCCTGGCCAGCCCCAGACGCCTGCCCACCCCGGGGGGCTGCCGTGGGCCATCTCCTGCTGCCGGGCTCCCAACCTCATTAAATTCCCGAGGGGCTGCTCCAAAGGGCTGGGAGCCCAAAGCACCAAGCGGCTTTTGGAGGGATTATCCCGGGGCTGAGGGAGGCACCAGCACTCGGGGTGATCAGCTTAAAGCCACACTGCAACGGAATATTAAGCAGCCTCCAATCACTTGATTAAATGTATCTGAAAGTGTCTTTAATTAAGGGACACAAACAATAAGAGAGGTTTTGACCTTGCTAAAATTCACCGCAGCACAGGTAAAGCACAGCCATGGACCTTTGCGAGCCACCTTAATTAACCCTTCTTAATTAAAGCAACATTCACGAAGGGCTGTTTGGGGAGGGAGCATGGCGGGGCTTTGCTCGGGGCCCAGGATGGAGCCGCGAGGGGCCCGTCCCCCAATTCCCACGTCCCCCCCCCGTGCCCCGCGCAGGCGATGCTCTCACCGGTGTTGTGAGCCTCCAGCTGGGAGAGGGAGTTGACGGTCACCTTGCAGGTGGGACAGTAGAGATGCTGTTTGCTCTTCTTCCCGTCCTTCTCGCTCTCGGGGGCCGAGCTGACGCTGACGCCCGACTCGGCCGCCGGCGCCTCGGCGGTGGGAGCGGAGGAGGAGGCCACGCTGGTGGCGTCCGAGGTGCCCTCCGACAGCTCGGAGGCCGGCGGGGAGCCCAGGGGGGCCGCGCTGCCCGGCAGCTCCGATGGTGAGTCCTCGGCGCCGGGCGGTAGCCCCAGGCTGCTGCACTCACCCTCCGGCTCTGGCAAGCCGTTGGCTGGAGCTGGTGGCCAGGGAAGGAAAGTGGGGGGAAAAAAGAAAGAAATGGGTAGAAAGAGAAAGTTCTCTGTGCTTGAACAGGTCTTTTGGATTCCAGAGATCACCCTCTTGCCCCCCAACACCATCTCGGGCACCGGCTGATCAAAAGCCTCAGCTTGGGGGGATCTGCCTCCCGCCAACCCCATCCCCTGAGCCCTCACCCGGGCACGGGCAGGGAACGCGTCCTCTCCTGCAGCCACCGTCTCCCAGGGGCACCAAACCACGGGGGAAACACCCCCCGTGAGGCTCCTGGGCTGGATTTCCACCCCTTCCCCCCGATGCTGCCCCTGGCCAGGCACGCCGGGGATGCCAGCGGAGCACAAAAGCTCATTCATTAGCGCTCGTGGTGGCGTTTGTGCCACACTGACCACAGCCCCCCCAGCCCGAGCAGCAGCCGACCCTGGGATGCTCCGGCACGAGGCTGTTGCCCTCCAGGATTTAATTGGGCTCTCGAGGAGGCTACAGCCACCGCGGGGACGTGGACACAAAACGCCGCTGCACCCCCAGGAACCGGTGCCGTGGGTCACCCCGCTGAGCCCCCTCCCGCCCCCCACCCATACCTGTGCCGGGCTCCCCGCTGCCCTCGGGGCTGGGGGACAAGTCCCGGCCGGTGGCCACCGCCGCAGCCCCCGCCGCCTTCTGCTTGTTCTTCATGGCCTCGATGGCCTTCAGCCTCCGCGCGTGCTTGTGGCCCTTGTAGTGCGCTTCTGCCTGGTTCTGGGGAGGGAGAGACGGGGGTGGCCGCGTCGGTGCCGTGGCCGGACAGAGGGATGGACACAGGGAGGACGGGTGATGGCGTCACCCCGTGCTGCGGTCACTCGGACACGTTTCCAGTGCAGCCATCTCCCCTGGTGACATCCATCCCCAGGGCCACCTGGGAGGTGGCGTTTCTGGCCGGGGCAGCACAAAGCCCCTCTCCCCCTCCTGCCCGGTCCCTCTGTCCCCCAGCGCGGTGAGGGCGAGGAACCTCTGCTGAGACACCCCCGCATTGCACGGCCGAGATAAGGACCCTGCTCTGATTAAATCCACCGAGTCACTCTTAAAAGGAGCTTTCAGGCGAAATTTATGACTTCAGAAGCCTACAATGAATTGCTAGCTGTAAAAAATAAAATAAAAATAAGGCTTCTGGTGGGGAGGACACGTCCCCCATTGTAACCTAACGGGTGTCTAACACGCAATTTACATTCACGGCTCCTCTCTCCCGGCGACCGCTGCATAATGAAGCACACGCTGATGGGTTCATGTCTGCACCAAACTGATAAAAACATACACAAAAGAGAATCGCCCAAACATTTGTGTACTCCACAGTTGGGGACAATGCCCCATTGTCCCCCCAGAACAACTACAGTTTAGCAATTTAGGGAAACTAAATCCAATATGAATTAAGACACTGTACCACTGAGCAGCACGGATTAATTTGCGTGGCATTCTCAGAGGCTGGCCAAGGCATCCCCCTCTCGGTAAGAAGAATCCTCCCTTCCCTCCCCCCGCGGCGTTCCAAGGGCTGGGAATGGTGTCCGGGGGTGGGCAGCGCCAGGCGGGAACGTGGGAAAGCCAAGGGCCCATCTGAGCACGGGGCCTCATTAGCAAATACAATTAACCCCCCCCCCGATAATGGGGCTGGGCAGCAGCCGAAGTAGGTCACCCATCACCCGTCCCCACTCCGCACAGGGACACGAGTGGCCCAGCAGGGTCTGTGCCAGCATGGCCCCTCCTGCAGATGTCACCTCGGGGGGGGGGGACACGGGCACAGGGTACCCGCATTGTGGGACTGACAGTCCCGGTGCCGCGCATCCAGCCGGGATGCAGCCGGGAACGGGAAGGCGATGCTTTCCCCTGAGCCATCGGCTGGAGACCAGAACAATTCAGGGCAGAAATGCCAAGTTCTGCTTCTGGAGCAGCCCCCGGCCCAGGGCTCTGCTGCTGCGGCTCAGGGCCATCGCCCTGGGGGGGCTCAGCGCGGCCTCACCCCCCGGGAAGGGACGCCCACAGCCAGGGGATGCTGCCAGGCCGGCACCTCCGTAGGGAAGGCGCGTTCCCCAGCTGGGACGAGCGCGAGGGGCTCCTGTGAGCTGAGGGGCTCCGAGGTGCTGCCCCTGAGGAGGAGGCTCCGATGGCTCCGCTCCCAGCCCCGCGACACCCCCCCCACCACCACCACCATCCCTCTCCTGCCGGCTCCGAGCGAGAACTCCCTTTAAACCTTTTTATCAGTTTTCCCCTCAAAAGATCAGCCCTGCACAACTCATTACTGCGAGGATCAATGAACGCTTCCTGCCCCCCCCCCCCCCCGCAAGGCGGTTGATTGACTCAGAATAAAAGGCAGGGGAAAAAACCCACCCCACCTGCCCCAGCAGAGCTGCGGGAAGCCAAGGGGGGAAGATTATATTGGGCTCCCGGGGACCAGACAGGAATTGCACGGGCTGATAAAGCAGCTTAAGCGCAGACACAGGGGCAGCACGGAACAGACCCAGCCACGGCGCCGAGGGGCGGCAAGAGCCAGGGTGGCAAACGGAGGCCACAGCCCCCCCGGGATCACCACGGGCAGGGGGGTGCTGGCGGAGATGTTGGTGGTCACCCAGCCAAGATGGACAGAGCTGCGAGGAGCTGTCTTCTGCCCCACGGGGACCTGGGCCACGTCCCCATGGTGGGATGCTCCTCCTGTTCGACCCCAGGCACCGGCACCGACCCCGCGGCCCCACTTACCGCCGAGTTGAAGCGCAGGTGGCAGATGTTGCAGGAGATGAACTGCTTCTTCTTGAGCGGGGCCGGCACGCCGAAGGTGTGGCTGATCACTGCCTTCTGCACCGGGTCCATCTGCAAGGCAGGGAGGGCAGAGGGCGGCTGGGTGACACGCCGTGACGGCCACCCCGGCACCGCACCATGACCTGGCCGTGCCCGCGCTGCCCGAGGGGGCTGCGAGCGCCGTCAGAGCTCCGGCCCCGTGCCGGGGAGGAGTGGGGGCTGCGGTGGGTCCGGCTGGGAGCGAAGCGCTGTGGTGACGCCCGTCCTTGGCCTTTTTCATCCATCCCCCCAAAACCCAAAGCGGCAGGGGCCAAACTCCCGCTGTGGTCCAGCAGACGGGACGGAGGCTGGTGGGGGGGAACAGACGGGTCACCCAGTCCTCCTTGCCCCCTCTGCCCCCCACGGCTGACTCTGGTATCAGGGATTTCAAATCATCAGGTTCTGAGCTCGACCGCCCAGTGCCAGGGCAGCTTTCCCAGACCCTCAGCAGGAGCAGAAACCACCAGAACAGGGGGCTGAGGTGACAGAAACGAGCAACTGGCCACTAATCCTCCACGTGCTGTGGGTCAGGGAGCTGAAACGTCCCCGTGCAAAGGCGAGGGGGCGAGAGGAGCCGCTTGCCCACGGACACTGCATGGCCCAGGCAGGAGGGACAATGGTGCCCACAGCCATGGGCACTGCTGGGCACCCACTCCCGGCCAGGCGGGCGCTTCGCCTGCTCTAATCCAACTGTGAGCCCAACGACTTGCAGCCCCCGGTGCCGCAGCGGGACCGGGCAGGGGGACAGAGTGGCCCCGGTGCTCTGCCGTGAGCCATGCCCGTCCCCGAGCCCGGGGCTGGCGCGGGGGCCGCTGGCGAGGCAGAAGCTGCCGGCTGATGACAGCGCTGCTGTCCCTGCCCGGGGCTCGGCGTCACTCCTCAGCCCGGGCAGCAAACCCCTTCGAAAAGCCATAATTGTTTTAAACAAAATGCATTTATTAAGGGGCGGGGGGGGGGAGAATAAGAATAAGCTCTTTGTTGGAGCGCGGCTGTAATCTATAATGGCAGTATTGTTCCCCTGCCCTGTGGCACAGGAAGATTATCTTATCTGAGTCCTGCTGTCAGCAGAGCCCTGGGTTTTCAGGCGATCGCATTTCTCTGCGGAGCTATTTGGTTGCCGAGACAGGTGCATCAGTCTTCCAGGCACATGCCTGGACAACAGAGCCATTATCCCCACCCCAGATTCCTTCCAGGAGTGAGCAGAATGGTAAAAGCAGGTGATTAATGAAGTGCCTGTTCGCTACGAAATTTTACTCACTTATCTGGCATATAAATGAAGAGGCATTTGGGGTTCGGTGGGGACCCCGGAGGAAGCTACAGATGGCGGAGATGCTGCTCCACCCCTGACGGCAAACCGTGCCGCGTGTGCCACGGCAGCATCCCTGTGGTGCCAGCCCGCGGGCAGGCACGGGGCCGGCACTCGTCTGCCAGAGATAAACCCGCCTTTTCCACACAAAACAAAGAAAAACAGCTCCAACCTTGGCAGCAAGGTCAGGGCGCAGCCTGCAGGGAGCCGTGCTGGGAGCCCAGCCCTCGGATTCGATGAATCACAGCACGGTTTGGGTGGGAAGGGATCATAAATCCCCCCCAGTGCCCCCCCCAGGCAGGGACATCTCCCACCACACCAGGTTGCTCCAAGCCCCGTCCAACCTGGCCTCGAACCCCTCCAAAGCTTGGATGCCACCCGAGAGCCCTTGTGCTTCTCTCCCAGTGAAAAGACAAACCCGACACCGACTTCTCCCCCCGGCGCAGGCACTCGCTGCTATTTCAGGGATGAGAGAGACCCCCCCGCTCTGCCCCGGGGCCGGTGGGGGTCGGTGCTGCAGCGGTACCTACCGGTGCCCGCAGCCGGGCGGGTGGAGGCTCTTCCAGCAGAATAGACTCAGCAGCAGAGGTTCTGGGCACCGCACGCTTGGAGAGCACTTATTGACTCACGTTACTCTATTTATCCCTGGATGTTCCTACCGATATAAATAGAGATCCCTGCGCTGAGCTCCCTGCCGGGGGTCACCGACGGGGATTCAGGGACGCAGCATCAGTTCGGTTGCGTCTCCCGCCGTGGTTCTGCGAGGCGCTGCTGGGTCCCGGGGATTTCCAACACCCCCAGTGCTGGAAAGGGCCCTTCGAGCACGAAATGCACCTTCTGTGTTTCATTAGGGTTGGGGTTTTTTTCCCCCTGTTGCGGTTGCTTTAAGCGGCAGGAGAGCTCAGCTCGGGAAGGTTTCACTCGCTCAGAGTAAAACATCTGCTGGGTTCGTGAGAGCCCTGTGACCCGCTCAAAGGGCAACGTGTTCTGCTGGGCGGCCACAACCAGCTCCTGCTCCGCGGGGCAGCGCCGACTGCACAGCGTCACCCGGGAGCAAAGGCACCCCCATCCCCCTCCGTCTCCCCCCCATTCCCCTGCACAGCAATTCCCACCCGGCAGCTCCCTCAAAAAGGGAAATACTGATGCTGCACCCCCCCCCCCCCCTCCAAACTCCCCCTGAGGCTCTGACCTGGCATCACGGCTAGTCGTGCAGAGAAAGAGGAGCCACCAGCCCAGCTCAGGGCACAGAGATGCTCAAGCCCCATGTCCCTTGGGGACGGGGACTCTGCTCTGGGTCCCCCCACGAAGCCCTCACAGCCCCAGCCTCAGCCACGTCTCCAGCACAAACACACCCCGACGGGGCAGCTCCCCCCCCCCCAAGGGTCCCAAGGTCACACTGGGGCTGAGCTCAGAGCAATTAGCACAAGGTGCCCATGTTGTGGGGCAGCCCCCCCAGCACCCCCACCCCCATGTCCAAGGCCTGCTGGGGGGCAGAGGAGTCCCCACCGAGCGCAGCAGCAGCAGCACGACGGGGCTGCGTGGCTCCGGGAAGCGCGAGAGACTCATTTTCCAAATGATTCTGGTTTTTTTGAGCAGCTCAGCTCTGGAGAACACGTGCCGAGGCCGGGGCAGGCGGGAGCCAAGCAGAACAAACAACAGGGTCTGGTTCAAGTCAGCTACTGACTCCTGCGACTAAAAAAAGGAGCCCAGACAAAGAGCAGCAACCTTCATGGCATCAAAAAAAATCCTCCTCGCCTGTGTTTGTGCTCGTTAGCACAGGGGAGAGACAGGCGAGAGCCGGGATTTCAAAAGAGCTTAAAGCAGTTAGACGTCTGAATCCCATTCAGCAGCAACAGGAATCCTGCACTTAATTTCTCCAGCCGCTCTTTGAAGATCTCAGTGATAATTTGCACCTTCCGAGCATGTTTAATCTCAGCCATTTACAAAAGGCCGGCGAGCGAGCAGGGAGGGAGCTCAGGGAAGCCCTGCTTCCAGGCTCATGAAGGGAAAAAACCAGGCATTTACCAAACCCAGCAAGGTCTGTCCTGCCCCTGAGGGGGTGGCAGCCCCCGGTCCCCCTCCCCATCACCACCCCTGAGCAAAACCTGCCCCTCGACGATGCCGGGAGCTGGTCCCTGGGGAATTCCAGGCGGCTGGAACACCGGGGCAGGGACCCAGCACAAGGCAAGAGGGGGCTCTGGGAGGGGGAGTGGGGAGGTGTGGAGCTGTGCCCGGGGGGGACAGAGACCCCAGTGGGGATGAGACCAGCCTGGGGAGAGCGGCACGGAGTGGGGACAATGGCACTACACCCCCGAGACGCTGCCATATGTCCTTGGCCACATCCACCCCAGTTTGGGTGTACGACAGAGCATCTCTACCAGCCACGTCTCACCGCGTAAACCCAAGTGCTTGGTTGGTGGCTCAAGGCTGGGGACCCTGCGCCCAAGGGAGAGGTCCCACAGCGACCAGGCTGGCCCCACGCCTGCAGCCACCTCCCCTGGATCCTCTCACACCTTCTCTCTCTTTCTTCCCTTTATTTATTTTTCAACTAATGAACTGCTCTCCAGAGCTACTTTATTACTATTGATTCCAGGAGAAAAATCCAATTGATCTTGGTTAAAATTAACCATCTTTTTAATTCTGGTATAGATGGGCCACGGCTGGGCAGGAACCGCTCCGAGCCAAGGGCGGGCGCGTTGCACCAGTGTCTGGAAGCCAGAGACCCCGGTAAATAAGCCAGAAATTACCTGGCGGTGTCAGAACAGTGGTGCTGTGAAGAAGAGGGACTGCTGTGCGGGAGGAGGGGTCCAGTGGTAGATGCCCACCCCCCCTGGGGACTCACCGTGTTGAAGTTGGGGAAGAGGTTGAGCGGTGACGTCCCGTTGAGCCTGAAGGTCAGAAAGTGCTTGATGTCCAAGGGGGGGTGAAGGGGTCGCCCGGGGATTGGCAATGACGCGAGGAGGGGGCTGCTGTGGCCGGAGGGACCTGGGCAGGCAGAGGGGAAAGAGCAGCGTTAGTGGTGGTGGCCCCTGACGGCAGCGGGGGGGACACGGCACGTGGGGACACGGCACGTGGGGACAGGACACACGGTCTCTGGACCTCCTTGGCAAAGGATCCCAGCCCAGGGGTGCCCCCTGGTCCCCCCTCTGCCCTTTGGGCTCACAACCAGCCTCCCGGTTCAAAGCCATCTCCACGTCAGAGCACCGACGATCCCCGGCAACCCCCGGTGCCGCTTTGGGACCGTGCCCAGGCACTCGCCCCCTCCAGCCCCCCCGGCCAGGACGAGGACCCGGGGCCGGCGGTGGGCGCTCGGCTGTTTGCTGCCCCGGCAGAAGGCGGGCTGGCGCGGGAGCCCGGGCACCGATCTGAAATTCAAAGTTTGAGAGATTTGCGGAATCCGAGCAGCGAGCGCGGGCCCCGCGGGCACCAACGACCTCTTTCTGGGAGAGCGCACCCGGGCGGCACCGGAGCCGTCCCCGACTCTGGGGAAAAAATTACATTTTGCTTCATCAGGCGTGCATTGATTGAGTTAATTCCAGAGTCACCCAGAAGGGAAATCTGCGAAACTGTTTAAAAATAAATAAATAAAATTACAGCAACAGCGACGAGGGAGGGAGCAAAAGCAAGCAGAAATGGGTGAACGATGCATAATTAACCTTCTGAGGCATGAAAGAGTATTTCTGCATCAAATCATCGGAGACGGCAGGGCTGGCACCCGGGGAGCTGCCCCCCGGGGACCCCCAGCCCCACACGCAGCCGCGACCCCGTGGGGAGCAGCAGCCCCAGCAAAGGCATTTGGGGCCGGGTTGAGGGGTTTCCACTTGCCTTTGTCAGAGTGTTTTTCACTGATTGCACTGGGCTTTACAAAAAAATAATATATCTACTACATTTACCACTGGGAGGAAGAAGAGGAGGGTTGAACACCTCTGCCCCCACCGTTGGTAGCCCAATAAAGGGGATTTGCAGCCCAGCCAATGTCACCACGCTGGCAACACCCAGCTCTGCTGCCTGGACCCCACGGCCAAGGGGTTTGGCACCCGGGGAGCAGCTCCTGCACCGGGTGGGTGAGTGGCCAGGGGTGCTGGGGGGCACACGGGCTCCCGGGGACGGCCACTGCCCACAGCCGCTGCTGCTGCCCCCAACACACTAAGGACACAACACTCCAAACCACTCTGGCACCTCCTTGCGCCCAGATTTACGGATTAAACACATTCTGGGCTGGGTCTGCAGGCTCAGGCGGGAGAGAGCCCAGAAGCCCCAGTCGAGACAGGACCCTGCAGAGGGGACAGGACCTTTCCCTCCCAGTTCTGCCATCGAACTAGCCAAGACCCCCCAACAGGAAAAGGGCTGAGACCCTCCAACAGCATCGTCCTCACTCAGGCACCCCCCGAGGAGCAGCCATGTGCCCGTGGCTGGCAGAGGAGGAAAACCAGTGCCGTGTGGGAGGAATGAGCCCTGGCCAGCGTGGCTCACTGTCCCCTGGCCACAGAGGGCAGACAGGGCAGCAGCCACATGGCAAAAGTCAACGTCACCACCGGCTTCGGTTTGCCTGAACCTCAGGTGATCACAAAAGCATCAGCACGGCACGTGGGGCAAGGACCCACGCTCTGGGGGCACCTTCCCAAGGTTACGGGGCCGCAGCTCCTGCCTTACCTTTGCCGCAGGGAAAATTCCGGCAGCAGCTGCGGGCTGTATTTTTAGGTATTAATTAGACACTCAATTAAGGGGATTTGCTCTGAGGAGAGTGGCAGGACCCTCAGGTCTGTCTAGAATGACACGACCTTACCCTTGGTGACGGACACGGGCACCGGCAGGGCGGGCTCTGCTGGTGAATGGCATCCCCAGATGCTGGGTCCGCAGCTCCAGGACGGGACTGTCCCCACCGCGGCGCGGTCTCTGTCTCACCCCCTGTTTTGGCAGAGGAGCCCCAGCCCCCGCAGCAAACATGGCCACCCCGGCACCGTGCCGTCAGCCCCCAGGTCCCACCAGGCCAGGATGTGCTCAGGGCTCCGTGGAGGGATGCAAAGGGCTGGTGCAAGGGGGGGGCACCGTGGGGACATCCCCCTGCCCCACCACCACGTTAGTCCCCAACCACAGGCAGGTCTGAGCTGCTGCAGCCCAAGGAGGGGTCCCTTTGCCCCCCACAGCTCTGCAGCAAGGGGCATGGATGCTTTTAACAGAGCAGCCAGGCCTGGCTGAAAGGTGCCAAGCTACTTGGTGTCACCGCTGCAGCGCCACATGTCCCCTGCCTGGGGCTCGGCCCCGAGCCATCAGCTCAGCCCCTTTCCCAGCCCGGCTCCCGTCCCGCAGGCACACACCACTTGGAGGGTCCTTTGGAGTTCAAAGACGTGTTTCAGTCCTTCATTTAACCAAGCCCACCCAGGACTGTCCCCAGCCTGTTCCCCCCCCCTTCACTCCTCACAGCCACTACACCCAGCTCCGCGGCGGGTTCCCTGCCCGGGTCCCCCACGAGGCAGAGCAGAGCAACGCTGTGTGTGTGCCAGCCTGCCAGAAACGCCTGTGCAGGCGGCAGGGACCACGCTGGGGGTTTCATACCAACACAAGAATCTGCCAAGGACCCGTCCCCGCAGACGCCGGCTGCCTCGCAGGAGCATCTGGCGCAGAGTCTGCGCCGGGCAGATGGAGACGGGGCTGTTTATTCACGGGGCGGCAGCCTGGCTCCCTCCCCGTCGGTAGGTGTTCGCAGCAAATTTTGGAGGTGTCTCAAATTCCTTACCCAGGGCTTTAAAGCTTTTTTGTCTCTGGCCAAGCACGGGCTGATCGTGCTCCAGCTCTTTCCAGGAGGCTCTCTGGGAAACGTGCGCGCGGTCCCCGGTGCCAAAGGCTGCTGGCAGGAGAAGTGGAGCAGCGACTGGTGACAACGCTGGAGCACGACCGGAGCTGCCCCAGCGCTGCGTGGGGTCCGGACCAGTAACGGGATTGGACACGCGTTGGACTCCTGGAGCAACCAGACCCCACAAATCCGACCTGGACCACCACACAGATCTGCTGGCCCAGCACAGCAAGGCTGGGGCTGCCCTGGCACGGTGGGTTTGCTCCATGGCCCCAGCAGCCCCCGCTGCAGGACTGGCCTGAGCTGAGCACAGCCCCTCCATCCCACCCAGCCCCACCAGACCCCCACGGAAAGGGACAACCCCCCTCCCCGAGGTGCAGAACTGCTCTGTGCGACCTGCTCCGGTGCTGCCATCGCTTCCCAGCACCCCTGGGAACACAAGGATGCTGCATGCCATGAGCACCATCCTGCTATATCCTTCCATTTCCTGCGTTCCACAGCCACCTCCCCGACAAGCACTTTGCCCAGTAGCCCCCAGCAATGCCCAGCTCGCGGGACCGGGGCACGCTGAGAACCACATGCCTGAGCCAAGTGGTGCTTGTGGGCGAGCAGCCTCCACCCAAGGACCCTCAGCATCCAACCACCTCCTCCACCCTGCGGACCAGCTGGAAGGACACAGACTCTGGGCCATCAGTGGTCACCTGCCGCCAGCCCCGAGGACAGAAATCCCCCTTTCCCCACAGGGTGCCCATGGGAGCCAGGCACCCCCAGACACCCCCAGACCCCCCGTCCCACCCACGTATCAGACATGGGGACCCGGGGTGAGGTACCCGCTGGGTCAGACAGACGGCAGCCCACTCCTGGGAGCAATGGGGGCACCCCAGCAGGACAGGCAGCTGAGTACTGGACCTGGGGCTGCGCAGCCCCTTGTGCCACCCAGGCTGTCCCCAGAGCTGGGGGGGGGGGGCTCCATAAACCAGGGCTGGGGTGTTGGAAGGTCCAGGGCAGGGTCAGGGAGGGAGGGAGCACCAAGCCCAGGACCCCACGGCCCTTCTGTGTTGCTGCAGCACGAGGCAACGCTACGGGAGCACCGGGGACCACCAGAGTTGGGGACGGTGGGGTCAAATCACCCCGTGTCCGCAGGACAGTGTGAACTTACCCGGGGAAGGAGCGGAGCCGAATCCTGCGGGAGGACACCGTGCTGAGGATTAACCTGACGTGATGCTTCGGGCTGCTGCCTTGGCTTTATCGCAGATTGAAATCAGTCAGAAGGGTCTCCTCACCCACCCCGACAGCACTGAAGAAGCCACCCCCCCCAGTTAACACTGGAGGAGCCCCATGCCAGCCCCCGCACGCCGTGCAGCCCCACCAGCCCCACCATGTGCTCCCACACCCCGAGGGCTCCCGACGGCTCGCTGCGGGGTCAGGGAGTGCTTAAAATGGAAAAACACAAGGTGAACAGCTGGGGTTTGTCCCCAAAACAGACGTTAGAAGACCCTTTCAAGGTCGCGGGGAGCTCAGAGGGCAAAGGGGACGCAGGTGTGTGATGCCGTTTTGAAAATATCAGGAATTCAATACTTATTATTTTTGGACCCCCACTTATAATTTATTCTGTAATTGCAAAAAAAAGTCCTCTTAGATATCTTTGTACTTTAAACACTAGGAAAATTAAGATAGACCTTTTTAATATATATATAGTTATATATATATTTATATATATACACACATACACATATATACACACTGATGCATCTTAAAGTCACTATTTCCTCAGTGATTACAGTGTCATTCTCTAAATCTCTTGCTCTTAAAATGATCAGGACTTGCTGCCACTGCTAAAAGCACCCTGTGCTGTGTGCACAGAACACCGAGACACCGCCAGGCATTTCGGGGTTTGCCACGGAGCTAGAAAGACGTGCCACCTCTTCTGCATTCGTTCTCGAGACTCCAAACCAACACAAATCAGATATTTTTGCAGAGAATTAAGTAAAAGTGGCTGGGTGTAATTGGGCAAAGGCAACGTGACGTTTGAGCTCAAGAGAAGATTTGCCTTCATCTCCCAAAACCAAAATAACAACAAACCCTTGAAAAAAAAAACACCTCATTGCGATTTGGGATTTCAGGTGGCCCCAAGATTTTAAATTATGGCCAATTCAGACGGATGTTTGGGGGAGGAGGGAGGGATAGTTGTGGGACCAGCGTGGCTTCGTGAAGGATCCCGTTTCCTCTTCCCAGCGTGGAGCAGGTCATCACGCACCAGCGGCCACCTGGCCTCAGCGGTGACCAGTGAAGGGGAAAGGTGGCATCAAGAGGGACCTCGGAGCTGCCCGCAGGACCCGGCTCCCTGCCCACAGGGCTCTGCCGTCGCTGGCCACTGCTCACTTCACCTGCGCCACAATGAAGCCCGACTCCCTCATGCTCTCGTAGTACTCGATGGCCAACGCAAAGTCAAACTCGCTGATGGCCGGCCCGTCGATGGCGATCTTCATGAGGTCAGAGAGCCCCTCGTCCTTTGCCCGGTGCGACCGTCCACGCTTCAGCAGCTCCCGGCCCCGGCTGATCTTCTCAGCCAGGACCGAGCCAAACGGCAAGGCCAGGGCGATGGCCGCCAGGACAGCAAAGTCCGGGAAGAGCTCATGCATCTCAGAGTTGCTGTAGACCAGCTTGACACAGAGGTCCTTGAAGGAGAGCTGGCTGAGGCTGAAGACGATCCGCTTGAAGAGGGGGAAATCACTCAGGGCCCTCTCGCTCACCACCACCCGGGAGTAGGCCTGCAGGAGGAAATTCAGCTCACTGACCCCATAGCTGCCGATGTCCTCCAAAGACTGGGGGTAGCACTTGGGGTTGAAGATGACTGAGAAGGAACTGATGGCCTCCAGGACGCTGCTGGGGAACCTGTCCAGCAGGTTGCCCCGCACGCTCTCCAGGTAGCTCTCCTTCAGGCGCTCAAAGTGCTTCAGGTGCACCTTGGAGCAATTGGCCAACTCAACACCCTTGTAGTAGAGGCGGCTCTCGCCCTCCCGGTCATCCCGCGGGTGCTCATTCATCTCATTGAGGAACTCCTGAAGGTTCTGGCCACTGGTGCTCTTCTGGGCCTGCAGGGTGGTGGCTGTGGCAGAGACAATGGGCTTCAGGATGGAGAGGTCAAAGTCCTCAATCTGGAAGAAGCGGCTGAGTTTCTGGAAGATGGGGAGGACATCCAGGAGGATCTTGGTGAAGGCCACAAACTGGAACTTCTTAAGCTCTTCGCAGAGGCCATGGGCCACCGGTGACCGCTCTGCCTCGCTCTCCAGCAGCAGCACCAGTGTGGGCCACGAGGAATCGATGGCTTCCACAGCTGGGAAAATAGAAGTCCAGTGGATGGCTTTGGGGCTCCCAAGGTCTATCTCACAGAGGTCCAGGACACTCCGCAGCTCCTGCAGGCCGTTGCTTTCCCCCCTGAAGCTGGAGTAGAGCCTGTACACGGCGTCCACGGTGGTCTCGTATTTCTGGAGATACTCAATGCTGATGATGCTCTCGGCCGGCAGCAGGGACCTGCCGTGGGACAGGCAGTGCATCTCCATGAGGAGCGGGCAGAGGGAGGTCAGCGCGGTCCCCACCCCGCTCAGCCGCTCGGCCACCAGCGAGGCGCTGTCGGCGCTGAGCCAGGTGATCTTCATGGTGGGGATGCCGAAGGAGCGCATCACCTCGCCCACCTTGCCCGCCACCGTGGAGGCCTCCCCGGCGGGCAGCTCGAAGCTCCCCAGGAAGGCGGCGGAGGTCTGCCCGCTGCAGGGGGAGACGGTGGTGGTGAACACGGCCAGGCTGCGGTGCTCCAGGACGTCCACCGTCTCATCCACCACCAGCCCGACAAACGGCGAGGCTTTGATCCTGTGCCTGTGCTCGTTGTGCAGGACTTTGGCGATGGCTGCCTGGGGCAGGCGGTGGGGGGCGGGCGGTGGGGGGGGGAAGAGAAACACAGATCAACTTCCGAAGCCGTCGGGAGACGCAGAGCACCCGGCGCAACACCAGCAGCTCCCGCCCTTGCACCGCCCCACGAGTGGCACGGGGTCCCCACCAGAGAGAAGCCCCGAAACAGCCTGTAAATACAACCGCACGCACAAGCTGGAAATCCCTTTCTTTTTCCCCAATGCATCATCTCCTCCCGCTCCCAGCCCAGGCACTGGCTGAAGCTCCAGAGAGCACGGGGGTCCCCGTCCTGAGCCGGGGGTCGGAGCCTCATGGCTTCAGCAGGACCGAACGGCACCGGGGCAGCACCGAGCTCCCCGGCCCCCCGAGACCCTGCCCGTGCCGGGGGTGAGCCAAGAGGCCGACGACCCGCTGCTCGGACTCAAACTTCAGCCGTCACGTCCGCGCTGAACGGGCGGCAGCACCAAAACCTCCTCGTGCCTCTTCCTCCTCTGCTGCGTGTTCCCCGTCCCGGGCAAACGCCCCGGTTTGAAGGGAGAACTTCCTCGGCGTGTGCGAGTGCTGTCAGTAGCACTTCAGGCTGAGAAATCTAATTAGCGCATTCAGTCTATCTGCAGCAAAATAAGGCTCTTTAGAGATCTAAAAAAGCCTGGCAAACGGCCAAGACTCACTAAAAATTTAATTTGATTTTAACAGGCATGAAGCATTTATAAAATTAAGAAAATCCTTTCTAAACTCTCCGGCTACTTGATCCTTCTGATCACTCAGTTTAGGCCAAAAGAGGAAAAACCCACAGTGATCGTGTGCTAATTGAACTCCCGAGCTTTCATCCCCGTGCTCCCGCTCCCACTCCCCCTGCCTGCCTGGAACCGCACGTGTGACCATGAGCCCGAGGTGCCTTCGATGGACCCCATCAACTTCTCCTGGTCTGTCAAACCCGGGAACGACACCAAGAAAGTGCCACGTTGATGTTTAATGTGGAGGAACTCTCAGTCTCCACCGAAACTCCCAGAGAAGAGGAGCATCGCCTGGCTCCCCCGTGGGACCAGAGCTTGCCCCGGCTCAGCCTGGTTGTGTGGACCAGGCTGGCAGTCCCAAGCTCATCGGGACATGCCCTGGTGCCAAAGGGCATGATTACCTGTCCAAGGACAGGGACGGGGGTCTGTCCATCGGCAAATGTGCACGCAGAGGCTGTGGGTGCTCCCAAGCACCCAACGACCCCAGCTCCTGCTCTGCCCTGAGACAGGGGCACCAGCTCCCTGCCAGCCCCCGGGGCACCCAGCTCCGGTGCTCCTGGACTTGTGCCACCAGCAGGATTCAGCGATCCCCGCTCTGAAGACAACTCTGGCCCTGGTGGGGCATTTACCGGGGCCTGGGGGGTGGGAGCTCGTGCTAAAGGCTCCGGTTCACACACGCAGCACCCGGAGCAGAGCCAAGCAGGTGCTGGCGATGCTCGATGGGGCACTGGGAGGCGGGGAGTGGGCACCCACCCTGCCCCGCTGAAGGTGGTGGGTGCAGGCAGCCCCATGGCACCACCCAGCCCCAGCACGGCCGTCAGACCCAGGCGCGGAGCCCCCAGCCCCCCATACACACCTGCATCTCCCTGATGCTGCTGGGGTGGTAGAACTCGCTGTGCTCGGAGGCCAGCAGCGCCTGGCACAGGTTGAACTTCTGGAAGTCGAGCAGGGAGGAGCACTTCTCCTCCGGGATCTCCTCCTTCGCCATCCAGTAGACGGTGGTGAGGACGGCCACCTTCGCCGGGTTCACCTCCACCTTGATGACCGAGCGCAGCTCCGGGTGGCCGTGGACGCGGGTCTCGAAGGCCAGCTGCTCCCGGTTCACCGCCAGCGCCTGGCGGTGCGCGCCGGAGGTGACGTGACGCAGCAGGGCATGGCGCTGGAAGTTGTCCGTGCCCACGGTAAAGGCGTTCTCCGCTTTACCGTGCTTGTTCTTCACCAGCGCCTGCCGACACTCTATGCAAAACATGAGTTTCCTCTCATAGTCAAACTCCAGCCAAGTAAATTCTTCCTTCCAGTGCTCATTGAAATAGCGCTTACACTTTTTATTGGAATTGGAAGTTTCCCCAGCTGGCTTTTTCCCTGGAGGCACCATATTGCTGTGGCTGAGAAATCAAACACTACACTTGGACTGAGACGTGCCTTGGAGGAGCAGCCTCTACATTTAATTTAGTAAGAAGGTCTATTACAACTCTCCTGGTTCGACTGGAGATGAAAGAGACACAAGGGAAAGGGATTAGGGCCCTGCAAACCCCAGCCTGCGCTCATCGTTTGCTCCTGCCCGCTAACGAAGCGCCACGGCAGGTGAGGGCAGGCAGGGCTGTGTGACAGCCCCGGCACCGAGCAGGGGGATCCCACCGAGCCCCGGTGTCACCGGCAGCTCTGGGTGTCAGCGGTGGGACCAGCACGTACGCCCGGTCCTCCTTGGAATTCCGGGGAGACCCCAACATGCTCCCCATCACACCAGACCCTCCAGCGCCGCGGCTGATGCTGGAACCCACCTCGGACCAAACAGCTGGAAAGGAGCGTTCAGCCCCCGAGGAGCAGCCCCCGCTGCCGACGGCGAGTGCCAGAGACCCGGAGCCGAAGGAGGATGAGCTGGAGGCCAGGTCAGAAACACCTGCTGGGGGCTGCACGCACAAGGGTGTGTTTTCCTTCATCCCTTGCTTCTCTCCATCCCAGGAAACTGCCAAAGCCATGCTGTGTGGCCACGGGCCACGCTCTGCTGCCAGCACCCAGCCCAGCCAGGACCCGCTCCAGCCCGGGCTCCCAAGGCTCCAAAGACTTACACGCAGGGATAAACCCGGCAGCTGAAGCATTTGAGCATCCACTGAACTCCCTTCCCACACTTCAGCCCCACTCCGTCCGATCGATCTCATGCTCTTCCATGAACCGGACTGAAACCCCAAACGGAGCCTCGGGAAAGGCGGTCTCAGCGTTCCCTCTGCCCTTGCCAGCACCCGTCAGACATTCCCCAGGGACACGGGCTCTGCCACGGCTGGGATCACACTGGTGTCCCCGCCGTGCCCCAGTGAGGCTTGGGACTTGTCCCCGAAGCAGAGGAGGTGGCCGTGGGAGCCACCAAGCAGCAGGGACAGCTCCACCATCATCGAGAGCCTCGCTCGTGGTTGACATGCCCAGTCTGCCCCGATGCCCACGCCGGGCAGGCGTTGAGCTCGCCGTGTCCTGGCTGACAGGACACACAGCTCCCGGGGGGGTTCCTCCATTCCCTCCCTGTCACCGACCCCATTTGCTCCCAGACCCGTCCCGTACACCCAGCCCAAGCACTCGCTCCAGCAACACCTGCTACCTCGGAAAGGGGAAAAATGAAAAGAAAAACAAAAACCACCTGGTTTTAGTGTCTGGGGTGTGTGGGGCTGGGAGAACTCGGGATGGAGTGGGGGGCACCAGGACACCGTGTCCTGCACCCCTACCATGCACCAGCCCCGGGCACCCTTCACCGTGCCCCTTGCTCCCGGCCACGGGAAAAAGCCGCGCTTTGTTTCCTCAGGGACCGGGGAGGGGGCTCGGGAGTGGGGGTGACACCGCCAGACCCCCACCAGCCTGCGGCTCCCCCCGCCGGGGCAGCAGCTCTCCCTGCGGGGAAGTTTGGGCAGGACTGACGTGCTGCTGCGCTGACCCTCGCACCCGGGTGCGTCAGCCCTGGCTACCGGTCACTGGCCACCGACTGCCCGCCCGGGCGAGGGGGAGCGGAGCAGCATGCGAGCCCAGCACCCGGCCCTGCGTGCCCCCCGCCCGCCCGCCCACCCTCCCCCTACATACGTACCATTGGAAGGCTGCCATAAGCCTTGGGGCGAGGGGGCTCGCAAACTTCCCAGATTTTGGTTTTTAAATAGGAAAAAAAAAAAACAAACAAAAATCTAATTAAAGAACCAAACCCTGACAAACAATGCAAAGCCAGTAAAAAAAATAAATAAAAATAAAAAATAAAAAGGAAGGCGTCGGGGGGAGGCAGGGAGCGGCGGGCACCCCCCACCCCGGTGGCCCCCCGCAGCGTCCCACTGGCCCCAAGCGCGGCGGCTGCGGGAACAAAGCCTGCGGCTGCCGCCCGCGCTCACGGGAGCACGGGAGCAGCCATCTTGCGGCGAGGACTGTCTGGCTCGGCCGACGCTCCCGGCAGCCCACGGCGGCAGTGGCCACTAGCGGTGGCCGGGATCGGGGAAGGCCGCGTGGCGGTGGCCTGGCCACGGTGGCCGGACGATGGCCCTGGGGAAGGGGAGCGGCCCTGGGGGTGCTGCCCCCCCACTGGGACACCTTCCCCCAGGGCGTGAAGAGGGCGGAGGGGATGGGGTCCCGGCCCCCCAGGACCACTAGCCCCGGTCCCTGGGCTGAGGCTGAGCTGCAGAAGTGCCCGTGTCCGGCCAGGCCGGGCGTCTCGGGGCTCAGGCAGAGCGCGGACCCCAGCACCCCACCGGCTCCCCCGCAGCCCACGGGCACAACCTGCTCCACACGACGGGTCCCGACCCTCCTCGGGACTCGGACCGAGCTTCTGCCCAAACCCCATGTCACCGCGCTGCTGGTCTGCACTGGGGACCAGTGCTGGGACTGGGACTGGCCCCCGCTCCTGGCACCCAGCCCCTCCTGCTGGGCTCCCAGATGAGCACGGGGATCCACTCACGCCAAAAAACCACTAAATCCAGGTGAGATTTAGACCCCCTCAACTTCTTTCAAAAATTGGATTTTACGCCAGGATTTTATGTCCCATGGGAGCCCCTGACGGGAACAGCCCCCCCCTTTCCCCAGCCCCCAGCAGGGACACGGTGCGCTGGTGCCAGAGGATGCTCTCGGTCCTGACCCCCCCACTCCCGGTGACTGGCCCCGGCAAGGGCTGCGGCCCCTCGGTATGTGCCGGGATTAGGGGCCGCATTGTACCTGGCTCCGGCTGGCTCCGCACCAGGGAGGGGAGGTGGCCCCCCGTGAATTCCTCTCTTCGGGCTCCTCCACATGTCCCGGGGCAAGAGGCTCTTCCTGCGCTGGGGACATTCCTGCCCGGCCACCTCAGCCCAGGGCTAATGGAACAGGAGCTGGGTGAAACCAGAGACGGGCTCCCAGGGGTGAAAATATGCACTATTTATTCTTGTGCTAATGCAAGCGAGAAAAGAGGACTTAACCTTTTTTATCAGTTTTCAGGCAGGAGGATGCCGCATCCCCGGGGTCGCCGCATCCCAAGCAGGACTGCAAAGGTCACCGGTCCCGGTGGCCCTGCGGGCTGGGGCTGACCCCGATCCCCACGGCCCTGGCCCTGGCACCCACCGGCAGGACTCAGGGTCCTGCTTTTCCCCCCGTTCCCAAAGCGAGCAGCCGGGTCCGACCCCACGGGCTGCTCCTGCCCCACACCGCTGGGAGAGCCACGGGGGCAGAGGAACAGGGAGCCCCACGGAGCCCCAGGCAAAGTCCCGGAAAACAGGTGGATTTGGCAAAAGCACTCGCTGCCCACCCTCCCCTCCGCTGTCACCAGCGCCAAACGCACTCATGGGACCGAGGCTGAAACACCACACCTGAAACAGCCTTTTAATGGCCCTTTTTTTTTTTTCCCCCTCCATAAAGTCACATTTCTGCTGGAAGCCTCCAGCTTTTACCTGGGCGTTGGGCAGTGTTTGCAGGGTGTCCCTGACCCTCGCGAGCGCCTCCGACCGTGCGTGACATCAGATGCCCTTCCTAAAGGAGCTGAAATGGACATATTTCCCTTTGCCCTGTGCAGCAGCAGCCTGGGTTTGATTGGGTCATTGCTATTTCCCCCCCCCAGGACATGCCTCGAGCGCCCGGGGGGGCAGGTGCCGTGTCTGCACGAGCACATCCATCATCAGCGAGGCACGAGGGCGGCCGCTGCACCATGAGCCACACTTTCCACTGGAGCCCGCGCCGTCCACGGCCCCACCAGACCCGAGGGACATCGCTCCCACCGGGGACTCGGGGGGACAGACCCTGCCAGCTTCCCCCCCACACCCGGGGACTGGGTTTCCCTGAGGGGTTTTCACCCCATCGACAAGAAGCCGAAGAGCGGAGCCGCGTGACCCCAGGAGACGTTAAATCCCCGAGTCCAAACAAATTGGTGAGGTTTGGTTTTCCAGCTCGGCTTTAAGCCGTGCTCTGGGGAAGGACTCAGGTTTTCCAGGGAAGGGGAGCTGCTGGTGCTGCTGAAGCCCCTGACCCCGGAGACCCCCAGCCCCTGGCAGCCCACCCTGCGGTGCCGGGCTCCCCCAGCCACCCCCTCCCCTCCATCGCGTGGGGACGGGCTGGGGACACCCCGGCTCTGCCCAGGGAGGATTTTGGGGGGAGGATAGTGCTCAGGGGCAGCCCCAGCCCTGCTGCCAGCCTTTGCCCCCACCACTGCCACCACATCCCTCACACCGAAGATGGTGACAGCTCAATCTCCTCTCAGCTGTGGGTGGCGGAGGATGGGGGCTGCCAGGAGCCGTGTCTGGTGCCGGAGAGAGCCGCCCCCCCGCGCCGCAGGCAGAGCTCAGCACCCCCTCACCTCCAACAAATTGAAAATACCCCCCCCAGCCCCCTGGGGGTCTTCCCCAGCCAGATCGGACAGCGCTGGCTCATCCCGGGGGATCGGCTGTTTGGCAGCATCGCTGCACGGAGAGCGGGGGGGTCACGGGGAGGAGTGGGTACCCCAGCTTGGGGAAGGGGATGGGGCACATCCTGGGGGACCCCAATATTTCCCTGCTGCGTCCCAGCTCTCCCTGGGTGCTCGGGGGGGTGTGTGTGTTCCTCTCTGCCGGGGCCCTTCCAGCACCGCTGCAGGCACAGGGGTCACTCAGGTCCTTGCAGTGGGACACGGAGAGGTGACCATGGGGTGCTGCTGGAGGAAGAAGCCCCCCAGGTGGCTGGCACGGGGACCCCCAGCCCCCCCAGCTCACAGGAGGCTGCCTCGCGCCTCCCTCCCCTGCGCAGCCTCCTCACAACCTTTTGCTGCGTGACTCGAGCTGGCAGGGAACGAGCCTTGAAATAAACTCAGATGACATCCCTGCAAACTCCGGGGCATGGCCACGGACAGGATTATTCATCTGGGCTGGGGAGGGGGGGGACAGTGCTCATTTCTCCCCCACCAGCGACCCCAGCTCCGGGCTAAGGCTGCTCCCATCAGATGGAGCTGGTTCACGCTCCGCCACAGAGACGCCAAGAAGTCGGGCAAAGCCCTCGTGGTGAAGAGCAGGAGCGGGAACAGGGACGGGGTGATCTCCCACCCCGGGCTCCCCCCAGCTGATGTCCCTGGTCCCCGAGAGGCAGCGCAGCCGCATCCAGCTCCCGGGAGCCGCAGGGAGCGATAACCCTGCCCAGCCGGTAAAATAAATGCTTTCTGGGGGGCAAAACTGGGCACAGGTCTTGCTCTATCGACCCTTTTTTCCTCCCCATGGCCACAAGCACCAAGCCTGCCTCCCCTTGGATTTGAATTCCCAGCAATGCCCCCCTTGCAGAGCCCCCATCCAGCCCCCCATGGGCTCAGCATCCTGGCCCAGACCCCGCTGATCCCCCGGCAGGTACCGGGGAGCTCAGGAAGGAGCAGGGCTAATCCTGACCTGGGGTGGCAAGTGTTAAACACAGACGCAGGCTGCGCTCCCCAAATTCCTGCCCTCCCCCCCTCCCCACCATCACTTTCTCCTGGGGTTGGGGGGCAGGGTCCTTCTGAAACACAGGGAGCTCGGAAGGGGGGGAGACGGGAGCTCCAGATTAGTTCAACCTTTATTCTGGGCATCATTTAAATCATAAAAATTACAGCTGAGTCCAATTCATTATGGTCAGGGAGCGACTGACAGAAATGAAAAGGGAAAAAAGATACTCAAATTGATGCTTTCTCACTGTTCCAGTGAAATAACCAATTTGGAACAAATTAAGGGGCTCCCGTCTCTCCCAGCCTTTTCAATTGCCTCTGAGCCAACGCACATTTTTCATAGCACAGCGTTTCCTCCATTAGCACTGAAAATTAATGATTTCTATTATTGAAGCACCTAAAGGGAGGTGCCTCCCTCGCACACCGGGGCTGGGCTGGCCCTTGCCAGCCCTTTGGGGACAGATGGGCTCGGGGAGGATAAGTGACATGGCTGGGGCCACCTGGCAGGTCGGTGGCGGAGCCAGGCTTGGGGCTGGTGGACATCCCCTCCCAGCGGTGCCAGAGCTATGCACGCAGACCACCAGGGTGAGACCCAAACCACCCGTGTGACAGCGTCACGGCTGCCCTCGATGCCCCCCCAGCAGTGAAACCACACGGGGCTTTAGCTAGTCCCTCCCGGTGCTGTGATGGGGGGGTGAGGGGGAATCACCCCACCTGCAGGGGGTCCCGCCAGCTCAGACCACAGGGCTGCAGGTCCCTGGGGGCTGATACTCTCAAACCTCATTCCATCTCCATTTCCCCCCCCCAGGCTTTACGAAGCTCACAGCCCTTTGCCTCCCCCCTCCCCGGCTTTGTGCCCCTGTTGCTGTTCCCGGGAGCCCCGAGCACAGCACCCGTCCTGCCAGCAGCTCCCCCGAGGCCAGCCCGGCCATGCCCAGGGTTTGGAAGCAGACACACATCTGTCATTATTTTTTAATTAGATTTTTATTCCCTACCGCTAGTATTTCACTGTAATTTCCGCCACTCCTACCCAGGCCGCCCTGGTATAATCCCTTCGGAGAAGAGTGGGAACAGACAGCCCACTCCTCCCAGCGTCCCGCTCAGAAAAAGGAAAAAAAAGCAACCTGTGAAATGCCCAGCCCCTGGAGTCATCACCAGCTCCAGGACATCAGGCGGGTGCTGGAACGGGGCATCAAAGCGCCGGTGCCGGCAGCGTGGCTGCCACCATTCCGTGGGGAGCATCGTTCCCGCAGAAACTTCAAAAAAAAATCCACGTTTGCTCAAAATACCTGTGAGGAACCCAGTGCTCCTGCCGGGAGAGGGAGAAATAAAAGCGGTCTAAAAAAATTTGTGAATTACACCCTCGGCTTGATGCTGGAAAGGCAGTGATATTTTCTAGCCCACATCAGACTGGAGGTCAAGATTGGATGACAGTTTGGTCTAAAAATACTCGGAAGGGAAGGCTGAGGCTGTCGGAGGAGCTCAGAGTCCCCGTGCCCCCCCCGGGGGTGTCGCTCACAGTTGAAAGCAGGGGACAGATGTTTTCCCCAGGCCATTTCTCAGAGCAAGCCCCTGGCAATAACAGCAACTGCTGCATTTACAGGGAAATTCACCCAAAACAACCTTCGGGAAAGCTCAGTCCCACCATCTGATGAAGGAGGCCCAAAGACAGACCCAGGTGTGAGGGGAGGGGGGGTCAGGCTCCCATCCTCTTTAACCCCCCCCAGCCACGGAGAGGGCAGGAAGCCTCATTAAGCAGCCAATTAACAACAGCAAACTCCAGCATCAGGACCCACGCGTGGTCCCACCCTGCACCGAGGCTCGGAGCGAAGCCGAAGCTGGGTGACCCTGAGTTCCCACTGTTTTCTGAAGGGGTGCTTAGAACGGGGAGGGGGGGGGGGGGGGGGGGGCAGAGGGTGTTTAACCCTTGCAGGGAACAGCCACTGCCTCAACCCTGAGCGCCACGACCCTCTGCCTGCTCCGGCCCTGGCACAGAGATTGTCCCTGACCCCCCGGCTCAAAATGGCAGCTTTAGTGGCTTTACAACATTTCCTACCTCTTTTACAGCACGAGGCTACAAGCAAGCTTGGGGTGGTTTTTTTTTCTTAGGTTTTTTTTTTAAACCTGCTTTGCCTAACAAGTGCTCCAGACAAACACCCTGAGCAGCGCTACACGTTCCAGAGACACGGGAGGACAGAGATAGAGGGGAAGACAGCTCACGGGGAAAAGACCGTGTTTCAAACTATCAGGAAAATTGAACTGATCCCCAGGAGATGGAGGGGGGGGGGGACTAGGGGGGAGACGGTTGCAGCATCGGCAGCGCCTGGAGGAGCCCTGTCAGAGGTGCCAGTTCAATAACGTCCGCATCTCCCCAGCCCGGCCGCCCCGGCAGCAGCGGGCACCGGCCTGCGGTACCGCGTGTGCACGCACACACACACGCATGTGCACATCGCACACGTGTGTACACACATGGAGAGAACCAGCAGCGCTGCCCGCAGGGACCCGCCGGACCCCCCCGCCCAGCACGGGCAGCCGAGGGCGATGCTCCGTCCCCGGAGCCGGATGGAAGGTTATAACAAAAATAATAACAAAAAGCACCAAAATCACCCGCCCCAAACCTGCGCCGGGAAGGGCTCCGGGGGCAGCCGTTACGCTCCACTGGCCCCCGCGGCTCCACTCCGCCAGCCCCGGAGAGCCGAAGCCAGAGCAAAGCACCCCCAGCCCCCCCGCCAGCTTTCCCCGGCCTTTCCTGCAAAGGTCGCGCTCCCCCCCCCGCCCCCCAGCCTCATTTCACGCAAAAAGCATCAAACGTTCTCCTCGCAAGAGCAGCAGAACCAGGAGCCGACCCGCAACCGAAGAGCAAGGGCAAATCACGGCCCCGTCACCGCGCGACCTCTTCTCTTTTTGCAGCCCTGGGAAAGATCGATGAGAAGCAGTGAATCAAACTCAGCTCGAATCCCGCAAGTAATTAGGATCAGCGGGCTGGGAGCCGGAGAAACCGGCTGCGTGTGCGCCTGGGCTGGGAGGGACCATTTTGCGGGTGTGCGGTGCGCGGCTTCCTTCACGCACAGGGGAAGAGCGGCTCTTACGGGGGGGTCGGGCGGGAGGAGACCAGGGAATGGAAACCACCTGAATTGCTCGGAGAGGAGCAAAACGGCTGAGGACGGTTTAGCCTCTGAACCCTGACGGGAGCAGGACGGGGACCCCCCAGGGGAATCGATGTTTGCGTTTGATGCCGAGCCTCTTACCAGCCCCTCGCCCCCTCGCACCGCACGCTCCTCAAGCACCGCACGCTCCCGGGGCTCGGTGCCGGCTCTGAATCATCCATCTCGGTTTTGCAGCATTAAGAGTTAAGTCCGCGGCCAAAATCACAACGGGGAGAAAAGGCACCCCTCTCCCCACGAGCTTCGCAGAGCTACCCCCAAACCAAGAAACGAATAGGTACGGTTTTCTCTTTAAAACCAACTCGCACCTTGATTTCTTCCCATTTTCTCAAGCTCCTCTCACCCCGCAAGGGCCGCTGCCGGCGCAACGCTTCAACCGGCTCCGTGCGGGCAGGACCGACCCCGGGCCAGCGGCAGCGCCCGGCTCCTCGCCCCCCAGCCCCCCCGGACCCCCCAGCCCCGCCGGACCCCCTGCCCATCGCCACGGCCACGCCGGCCGAGACCCGGCCCCGCGGGGGGCTGCGCGCACCGCCACCCCGGCCCGGGCGGGAGCTGCCGGCGGCTCCGGTGCGGGGGAGAAGGAGCGGGGGGCGGCGGGGGGCAACGGGGCTGAGCACCCCCCGGCCGGCGGCTCCCGCGGGGGAGGGAAAGTTGCGTTTCACCCACCTAGAAGCATTTTGGATCCGGCTGCCTCGGCTCGGCGCTGCTGGTGCCTCCCGCTCGCCCGGCTGGGCTGCGGGGGGGGGGGAGGGAGGGGAGGGCAGGCAGAAGGGGGAGGGAGGGCAAAGAGGGGAGGGCGGGCTCGCCCGCAGCCCCCGCTCCGCCGCGCACCCCCTAATTAGCAGCCTGATGCCGCCGGGGGGGGCGAGCCCCTCGCCCGCGCGTCCGGCCCCGCCGCAGGTGCCGGGTAGGACCGTGACAACGGGGGGCACCGAGGGCTCCGTCTGCCCCCCCCGGCAGAGCCCTTTTCTCCCCCGGCCGAGCGTGGAGAGAGCCCGGGGGTCCCCCCAGGCAAAGAAACTTTGGGCGGGGAGGAGGGAGCCCGGGGCCGGCTTCGTCTGCACCCCCCAGAGGTGAGTGCCTGGGCCCCCCCTCCCAGGAGGCTGTTTTGGGGTGGCCGTGGCCGGGCAGCACCTGCAGAGGTGTCCCTGTGCTGGGTCTCCATCACGGGGTTCGCTCAGGAAGGGGACACAGCGGCCACAGCTCCTCCCCAGCCCCCCTCGGGTAAGGCTCCCCGAACCCCCCCGTGTGCAGGGGGGCACACACACACACACACACACACACTGGTGGGATGTGGCTGGGCCGACCACCCCCCTCAACGGTGTGAGCCTCCTTTCACCAGGACACTCAGCATGTCCTGCACACGCGTCCCCCTCCAGTCGCCATCGCGTCCCTCAGCTTTCGGGGTTCATCAGGGAGAGACTGGCTCCTGCCCCAGCGCAGCAGCACGAACGCAGCGTCACTGCTTCCCCCACACACACGAGAGAGGTCCAGTCCCACCCCAGAGCACCCATCACTGTGGCCCCATGGGGACAGGGGCAGCCCCCTGTCCCTGCCCCGCTGTGCCCCGGCCCCGGGTGCTGGAAAAGCACAGGGTCGGGTCCAGGCACAGCATGGCCTCGTGGGGTGACACGGGTGGATGCGGGCAGCCTGTCCCAGCCCCCCCGACGGGGGTCTTGGGGCAGCCCTGGAGCCCAGGGTCTGCTGCCCTCCCCATCGTGTTCGTTAGCAGTCCCTGAGGCAGTTGGACTCAGCACCTTCTCAGCACTGAATTCTTGGCCTCCAGTGCTTCTCGGGAGGGGAGGCTCATGACTTGATTGCGTGGTGCCTTTTAAAGAGGGAAATGATGAAAAAGCTGCTTGTGAAAACAGGAAACAATCATCTCCCTCCTGAAAGGGAGACAGAACAAGGAGGGATTTAAATACTTCCCCCCAGTCAAACAATTCAGAGTTGGGCAGGAGCCCCTCTCCTCCAGCCCCCAGCACATCCAAAATGAAGATGGGAACCACAAGATGCAAATTCCCTTCCCAGGTGCTGCAGCCAGAGCAGGCGCTTTCGGGGTAAATTCTAGCACTTTCGTGCTCTGAAAAGCACCCAAAGTTGCCAGGGCCCCCCTAACGCTGCTGCCAGGGCCAGGGCACCCCACGGGTCCTTCTCCTGCACCCCCCAGGCTCGGCTGGCACCGGGGCAGGGCCGATGTGGGGGGGGGGGCTGATGCCCCAAGTGCAAGTGCCCCCGGCACGGGGTATTGCTGTCGGGGTCGTTAGCAGCAGCAAGTTTACCCCGGGCAGTCGCTAATCTGGGATTGACAGCTGGGCCCGTGCCGCCTGCTACCGGCCTCCCGGCAGGCTATTTAAACCCAGTATTAATTTGTTTAATGTCATCAGCAGTTTGGTGTTACGGCAAGCGAGCGGCGGGGGCCATGGGGGTGTAACGAGCGGGAGGACCCGGGGGCTGAAAACCATCTGGGGGCTGCTCTCCTTTCCCCCGGGACGACCACAAGCCGTGGGCAAGTTGGGCATCTCCCGACCCCCAGCCCCGCTGGCAGGGACCCAGCAGGACCCAGCCCTGAGCCGCCCCCCGAGCTCCACACGGGAATTTCACCAATAAAGAGCCCCCCCAGCTCCGGCCGGTGCGGGTTTATCCCCGTGGGGCAGCAGGCGTGACACGGAGGGGTGGGAGCGGGACGGCAGCGTGGGACGGGGAGTTTGGTGGCCGAGCCTTTGAGGCCATCTGGAGCAGCGGCTAATTACAGGTGCTGATTACAGAGCCCGGCTGTTCACGCCCCCTGCCCACCGCAGCGGAGCACTGGAATTTCCCAGCGACGCAGCGTGGGTCCGCCCGGGACATAACTTGCTATATTTGTCCGTGGACCCCCACGCTGGCCCACGGCAGTGGCACAAACCCCCCCCCTCCCGGGGGCATCGCCAGCCACCCCCTGCCCAGGGGAGCAATGCCCACGGCCGCTTCTCCCCACAGTGTCCCCTGCGGGACGGGGCTGACGCTGCTGAGCATCCTCTCCGACACCCGCCACCGCCAAGGGCACCCAGGGGCCATGACAGCCAGCTCTGCCGTCCCCACACACGCCGTGGGTGGCACTAAAAAAATAATATCAAAGCCACCGGCATCACTGTGTCAGATGCCACACACACCCCCCCTGCGGTCACGGCTCTTCGAGGGCAGGGCCCGGGTGGCAGAGGAAACTGGGGGGTTCTCTGCAAAGGGGCAGGGCTGCCCGCCCTGGCATGGCCACAGCCCCCCACACTAGTCCCCCGCACTAGTCACCCCACACTAGTCACCCTGCACTAGCCCCCCACACCAGCCCCCCCACACCAGCCCCCCACACCCCTCGGCCGGCAGCTCATGGCGCCCGTCCCAGGAGAGGCAAGTCCCGAACTTGCCCCCAGAGGGGAGCGCCCGCTGCAGAGCCCGGCTCGCTCGGGCACGTCTGCCCAGGCCCCTCCTGCAGCCCCCGGGGCCGCTCGGGGGGAGGGGAGGGGAGGTGGGGAGGGCGCTCGGGAGGCAGGGGGGGTCCTGCGGGGACCCACGGGGACCGGTTTGGGCAGGGGCTGTCTCTAAGGCCACCGACTGCCCGGGAACCACCCCGGACCGATTACTCTGAAACCTACTGAGGGCAGCGCTAACGTCCCCCCCGGCCCAGAGCCCGGGCCCAGCTCTCCGGGGCCTCACGCTCCAAAAGCCGCCCGGCAAAGAGTGACCAGAATCGGGCAACAAACCTGTCAGTAAAGGAGGAGGGGAGGAGAGGGATGAAAACCAGCAGGAAGCACCCACCCCCCCTCCCCACCCCCCCGGCCAGGTCTGCCCAGAGCCTTTCTGGCTGACTTTGTTCAGCGAGGATTTAGGGTATAATTTGGGGGTGAAAGATGCCAGATAGGATCAGGGCCGACACACCTGGGGGACGCTATCGCTTTTCTCCCGCGCTGTAAGGTGAGCCCTGGCAGAAGCAGGGGGGCTCGCCCCCCCCAGGCCAGGCGGGCCCTGACCTTTCCACTCCCGGTTTGCTCAGGATTAAGATAACATTTTCAGGGCTGAATCCTCCCCCCGGGGGGTTCCTGCACAAAGAAGATGAGGTTTGTGGCTTGTGACCCCCCCGCCCCCCAGCAAATAAACACAGACCGGGTGGAACCGCCAAGCCCCCGCGCAGGTGCCCACCCCGACAGGATCAGGGCATCCTGACTTTTTAATTAATTCTTCCTGAACATTTCTGCTGTTGTGCATCTAAAAAGAGCAAAGTGAGCCCAGGGAGCAGGGGAGCTAATGATGCATTTGTCTGGGGGGGGGGTGACCCGTGGCACTGGGGGGGACGCACTGCCCACCCTGCCAGGGGCTGCAGCTGGGGTGCGGGGGTTTAACCTCTCTTTTCCCCCCCAAAGGGAAGGTCCAGTCTCATCCTGTTGCTGAGATCCATGAAAACAGGCAAACGCTCGGCTTCTCCTCCCCGGGCTCCTTTAATCTTCCCGGTTTCGGGAACAATATCATCCTTTCATTGCCCCCAGCTCCTCTGCCAGGTCTCAGCTTCAAACCCAGATGGAAACAGCGCCGCTGGGGGCCTCTTCCTTGCAGGGCAGGGCGTTAAAACATGGTGTTCCCCCCATTTTAGTGAGGATCCACCTCAAAAAAGCAGCTTAAAATTGCTCAAATGTGGATTCTCAAAAATCAAAATCCTCACCGTTTAGCAACACGGCTGTGATAGCTGCTGCCTGGGTGTCACCGCAGAGGACGGCCGCCCGGTCCCTGGCTCTGGGGACGTTAAATGGGGGCTGCTCCGTCCATTGACCCCCCCCGAGGTGCCGGGGCCCCCCGTGCCCCCCGGCTGGGCTCCTGCGAGGGGCCTCAAGGACGAGCAAGCGCTTGAAGTCAGGAACCGCCGCGGGCAGGACGGCCGCCTCCCGCCTTAATCATCTTTCACGGGGAGATGTCTAATTACGCAGGCATCCAGGACACGTCTGCAAAGAGGGTGGAGAAACTGGATGACCTAAAAATATTTAATTATCAGGAAAAGGGATGGAAATTGCACCTGTAAATAGTTTCACAGAGAGAGTGTAACATTTTCCATCTAATTTGGGAGGGCCCGCCTGGAAGAAAGAGGGCAGAGGATTTCACCTGCAGCCGCGCTTCGGCACGGGAAGAAAACCTCCACCGCCCCCCCCTCACAGCCCCCCCTGCTTTGCCTGAAACCCCCAGCTCAGTCCCTGCTGCCAGGACCCCCGGAGCCCACCCCAGCACGAGGGCACCCAGGGCTGCCAGCGCGGAGCCCACCCAGCACCCGACCTCCAGAAACTGGCATCGACAGCTCGGAAACATCGGGGAGAGGTTTTGTGGCACGAGGGGTAGGAACCAGGAGCAGCCCGTGCGGACATGAACCCTGTGCCATCCCTGAGCCACCCGTGGCTACCGTGCCACAAGCACAGTTGCCACCCTGGCCGGGTCTCCAGCCCCACGGAGCCCCTGCAGCATCCAACATGGCCGAGCATTGCCAACCCCCCCCTTGGCCCAGGGCTGCCTCCGTGGCCCTTGCCTTCCTCCTCCCTCCTCATCCTCCTGGCTGGAGGGTGAAATGCCTTTGCCATCCCCCAGCCCCGTGCTGATTCCTGGGGGGGGTGGGGTGTCACAGGGGTCCTGAGCCCCATCATGGGCTCAGCCAGGGGTTGGCATGGCAACCAGCTACCCAAAATGTTCTGAGGGCTTAATCAGCCCGGGGGTGTGTGTGTGTGACCTGGCCCCGGTCTGGCCCACGAGGTCCCCCTCAGCGCCATGCCCCCTGAGGGGGCTCTCAGGGACCCACCGCTGCAGGGGACAAGTGTCTGTGTGGCAGCACCATGGGGACAGGGACAGGCTCCAGAGGCAGGCGCAGAGCACCCTGAGACAGCGCTGACACGGTGACAACAGCAACAAAACCCTTTCTCAGGGAGCCGGGGCTGCAGAAAATACCGAGGTGAATCTGAGCAGCAGCAACACCCCGGAGGGAACAAGGGAAGGGAACCGGGTTTAGGGCCCTCCTGCATCGGCTGCGGTGAAACGCCAACCCCCTCCCACAGACCCCGACCTGCTCCCACAGACCCCGACCCCCTCCTGCGCTGGAGCCCCAGGAGGAGCTGCAGGGAAAAGGGTCCTTGTGCTGGAGGGACATACAGCCGCGCCATGGCACGCACTGGCCACCCGTGGCCACCCCCCCAGGCACGCACGGGCTCAGCAAAATGCAGCAGCACCGGGCACAGCGGGAGGAGCCGTCCCCGGGACACAGCGATGCCCCACTGTGTTCCCGGCGTGGCCACGGAGCAGCATGGACCCCGCATCCCCCCCAGCCTGACACAGCCAAAAAGGGGGTGCAGCCACCAGGGTCAGGCCAAGGGAGTTGAGCCCCCGGCCACAGCTCAGCCCCCCCCAGACCCTCGCTCCCCTCCCGGGCACAGACCCCCCCCCACCAGGGCTCTGCCACCGTTTCTCAAATGGTCATGAAAGGGGTTTTCTCCCTCTGCCCAGCCACCCCACAACACTGAGGGGTTATAAAAAGGAGAGATCAATCTGGGAAAGACGGCATAAAGCATGACGAGGGAAGATCATCTCTTCACAGAAAATTTTATATTGCTTACGACTTACTGTCTGTGAACATAAAACAGTTTAACCAGCCGGCCCTAAATCACAGTGACAGCTTTACACTACCCACAAACCTCCGCTCGCGCTCTCCCAGCTCAGTCCTACCCCCCTCCCCACCCCATCGCCTTCAATTTTTTATTTTTTTTAAACACTTGCTCCCCCCCTTTTCTCCAGGAGAGCAGCACAGGCGTGTGCACACGCGTGCACAGACGCAGCCAGGGCGCAGCACGCACGGCGAGGGATGAGCTGTGTCCCCAGCCCCGCTGGCCACCCGGACCCCAGAGGAGTCACCTCCCTCTTGCTGTCACCCTTCCCCGGTCCCCCCCATCTGCCCAGCCCTCGGGGTCCCAGGGATGGTGCCCCGGGAACGGGGGCTGCACAGCCCTCACACGCACAGCCCCGTGTGACCTCTTTTATCCCACACCTCTGATCCCCAGTGACAGCAGCTGGCACCGGAGCGGGATGCAGCGGGATGCTTTGCCCCCCTCCCACACCAGAGCGGGCCAGTGGCTCTCCCAGTTCCCGGGAATGGCAGAGTCCCCCCCCACAGTCACATCCCTCAGGGCCACCAAGGTCCCACGTGTCCTTGTCTCTCCCTCGGGACATTTAAGGCTGCGCAGCCGAGCCCCTTCCAGCAGGGGAGCCCCCTCCCACCGCCCAGAGCTGCCCGACCCCAGACCCAGAACCCCCGTCCCTCCCCGGGGGACCTCAGCCCCAGGGAAGGCCCCACGGGGCTGGGTGCTCGTTTGGGACAGGGAGCGGCGGCTGCTAACGAGCTGCGACACGCTCATGGATGGCTGCCGCTTTCACCATTTTTTCCCCCACTTAAAATAAATCCCAGGCTTTCCTCTCCCGCGTCCGCTGAGCTGAAGCTACATGGGAATCTGAGAAATATTCCACGGCTGCCTGTTCCCTGTTGCTCTTAATCCACTTCTAATTAAGATCACGTGTGACGCATCCCTGAGCTAAGTAGCCATAAAATGCTATTGTTGCAACTTGATAGCAAACCAAATGGAAGAAAATTACAGCAAAATCCAAGATTAAGGAGAGCTGGCTCACAAAATACAGGGCTTAAAAATAACACGAGGCAATTTCCTCCTGATTTGGGGGAAAAAATATAAATATCGCCACCGCCAGCAGCATCCTCCATGCTTGGCCTCTGCCTCCCCAGCTCTGACATCCTGGCAGCGCCCGGTGCAAAGCACCCCAAGGTCCGCACCCTCCTCACCCCCCGCCATCACCCCTCGGGGACACGGCTCCGGTTCCCCTGAGACCCCCCCATTTCCCCTCAAGGCACTGAGAAAGAGCAGCTCATCCCGCTCCCTCCCAACCCCCCCACGACCCAGACACCCAGCTGCCACCCCGAGATTACACTTAATATATATCAGCTTAGTTTGTCATCTTTTGACTTGGTCCGTACATTTTATTTTATTTTATTTTAAGGCAACCCCCTCCATGGATGCAGTGGAGCATCAGCCCCGGCCCCCGCCATGGGGGGCTCCGACCTCCTCCTCGCTCCGAGCATCACACGGCAGCAAAGCCAAGCCAAGCCCAGTAGCCTCTCTGCGTCATTTTTTGGCTGAGGGTTTAAAATTTAAGGATCATTTTAGAATAAGTGTGTCATGGAAAAAAATATCCCTGAAGCCTCTGGGCAGAAATGAGGGCGCCGAGCAGAGGGGCAGTGCTCTGATGGGGAAGGCACTGCCTCAAGAAAATCCTTCCAGCAGAAGTTAACAGCTAATCAATTTATTTTTTATTTGAAGTTACCGACTCAATAAAATCAGAGATTAATTATGATACAGTTATTAATCCACAATAAACTGAATAGCTGGGCTTTTCAGAAGGAGAGCAAGTTAATGGGGTATTTTCAGAGGATTTAGAAAGGGAGCAGTTCTCTCCAGATTAATGGGCCGGCACGAGGCTGATGTGCCAGGAGGAGGGTTTGGGCTCACATGGAGCCCACTGGCCCTTTGCCCCACGTGAAACGGCTTTTTGGGTATCAAAATGGCTTTTTCAGTACAACAGGCTCATTTAGCGGAATGGAGCTTCTCTGCCAGTTCCCGGTGAGGGGGTGAATCTCTCCCCCCCTCACCCCCCGGCAGCCCCGAGGGACGTCCCCACACCCCAAGAGGGAAGGGAGAACCCTGGGACGAGCAGAGGGAAGGAAAATGGACAAAGACACAACCGCGCTTCTTCAAATGACACCTGATCCCAGCAAACATCTTTAAGACGTGAAAAAACCTTAAGTTTCCCCCACTGAGATTCCAGGTTATTCAAATCTCATCAGAAAAGCTATTTTTAATCATTTTTGCTCGCAGCTGAAGGGAGCAGACGAGGCCAACCGAGCAGGAGGACTCTGTCTGCTCGTCCTTCACTAAACATACAGGAGCTGAAAATAGGGACACCCCCCCCCCCCCAGTTTGGCTTCGAGGTTATCGATCGCCGCCCGGGCAGACGCCGCGTCGGTCCCAGCTGGAGGTTAAAGACGCTTTAACACAGGGGGTGGGTGAGGGTCTGCCCGTCGGGGGTTCAGGGGAGCACCATGTGCTGCCTCCATGGCCCTGGCTGGTAGGGGCTGAGACCCCCCCCCCACCCGTCCCCCCCCGCCCTCGCTCCCTCACCCTCCCAACTGCTCGGTTTCCCCCCGATATTGGTAACTGACCCCGAGGTCACGCTCAGGAGCCCTCCCGGCCGCGCCAGGCAAACAGCTCCCAACCCTGTGCTCTCCCTGCCACATTCCTCAAAAAAGACCCAAAAGCAGGAGAGCAGCAAAACCACCCCAAGAATTCAGGAGGAAGCCAGAAAAGCCACCTTTCCCCGCTGTGGCATCGCTGCTGCGGGTCCCAGCAGGGGCAGGCTGGTCACAGAGAGGGACACGGCACGGCCGGAGGAGCTGGGCACCTTCCCACCACCCACCCCGGCTTCGGGGACCTCCCAACCCCAGCCCAGCCGGCGAGGCGGCCGTTGCACCCTGATTAGTGCCCAATTAGACTCTAATCCTGCATGTTTGCATATTGTTTAAATCAATACATTACATTTTATTGCAGACAAAGCGCGGCCGAGCATCGCCCTGTTTATTAAAGACAATTAAAGGATTCCATGCATAACATGAAATTGAAAAAAAATTAGATTGGCACCCATTTTCTTGGTAATTAACAGCTGATGAGCTCCGACAGCAGAGAGCAGCAGGGGGAAGGCAGGAAGGGACCCTCCCTGGAGCCGACCCCCGAGATGACAGCGCAGGGAGCAGGATCACAGAGCGGGATCATGGAGCGGGACCCTTGCCCAGTGCCACAGGGACCCCCCTTTGCTGGCCAAGAGCAGCTGGCCCAGGTTGCCGGGTGACGCCAGGCTTCGTTCAGCACCGCAGCACCCCGGGACCCTGCTGGGGCCCCCCTTTGTTTAACCCATCACTTACATCTGGATAAACCAGCCCTGGTGCGGTGTGGCACTGGGGACCGCGATGGAGGAGCTGCTTGAGGGGAGAGGGGTCCCCCCCGCACCCAGATCAGCCCAGGCTGGCACCCTCCCACGCAGCACAAGAGACCCCCCACTGCCCCCCCGGCTCCCGGAGCGGCACAGGCTCCCGTGGGGTCCCCACGTCCTCTCCCGGGGGCCCGTCCCCTCCGCCGCAGAGCCAGCGATGCTGAAGCTGTCACAGCGATTTCTCTGCTCATCTCAAACCTCTCTGCTCCACAAACGCCAAACAGACAGCTCAGCGGCCAACTGGGGAGACCAGCAGCTCTCCCTCTGCCAGGAGCCCTTACCCAGTGCAGCGCCACTGGGGGAGGATGGCAGCGGGCAGCCCCCCAGAGGGGCTGGGTACAAGAGGCCACGGGGGCAGCGGGAGAGAAGGAAGAGCCTGTGACACAGGGACACGGCTGGATGTGGGGGTTTTAGCCCAACCCTGCCCATCCAGCCTCGGCACTGGGTCTGGGGGAGCAGCCCAGCAGCCCCCAGAGCTGGGAAAGGCGGACTGAGGTGGGCTCAGATGGACCCCCCCGGCACAGGAGGTGCCTGGGCTGGGTGTCCTTCCCACCGCCCCGGCCAAGGGGGTCCACGCCGCTCTCGGCTTGGGTCTGCCCGGGGAGGGGAGCGCTTTCCTGCTGGATTTCAGTGAGATGGGAGCTGACAGGGCCCGGGGACATGGCTCCGGCAGCGAGGGAGGTCGAGCTGCTCTGCACACCCCGTGACTCCTTCGGGACACCGGCAGAAGGGCCTTTTTTGGGAGCAGGGGACAGCAAGAGAGCAAATCCCTGAAGTGCTCCAGCTCAGCCAGTCCGGTGATGGGCAGCCCCTGGGGGCACCCAGGAGACGGGGGGCAGCAGCAAAGCCTTGTCCCCTTGTCCCCTGCCCTCAGCCGTTTGCACCAGCACAAAAGCCAGGCTGGAGATCGTTCCTGCAGACGCTGCCCCTGTTCTGGGGGGGGCACAGCTCCCTCTGCTCGTTTGGCACCAGAAGTGTGGGGGGGAAGGGAGGGGGGGCAGGTCCTGGTTGCAGGAGAACACCCAGAGCAAACTGAGCTCACTTAGGCACCCTCGGAAATCACAGGCAGTAATTAAATCACTCTTGACCCAGTTGGATTTGAACTGGCATCTGCAACATGAAAACATCTTTCATCTGCGCCCGCCCCGTGTCCAATCGCTGCTGCACCGCGACGGCACAGACAGCACCGAGACCGCCTGGCAAGGAAAGCCTAATGAACAAGAATTTGGTTTTAGGTTGGGGGTCTTCCTGGCACAGAGCTAATAAATTGTAACGATACTGATTATCGCATCTGTTTGCCAGCCAAGCCTCTCCCTGGCTTTGCGCCTCAAAAATGCAGGAGATTACAGCTTTTGCAGAAATAACTGATCAGAGAAGCCAGAGGGGGAACGGGGAGGATCGAGCAGCGTCTGCGAGAGCTGCCTTTGATGTGGCTGCAGATGTCAGCACCATCAGAGACTCCAGCTCAGAGGAATCTCCCGTCTTTGTCTAACTCGATTATTTCATTTAATCCATCGTCTTTAATAAACTCCCTCTCTCCTCCCAAGGCTGTCCTCTCCCCGGGTCGTGCCGGGCTGAACCCATCGCCGGAGCAGCAGCTCAGCCAGGACCAGCCTGGGCAAGGGCTGGGCAAACACCGGGCTACCCAGGATGGGGCCACGTCTGCCGTGACCACAGGAGCTGCCTTTCCCCAGCACCCAAAGGTGCTGCTTCGGCCAGCGAAGGGCTCCGAGAGGAGCGTGATGGGCTACCAGGCTCTGCCCAGCCCTGCCTGCCCCCTCCAACAGCTTTCCCAGCGCCTGTCCTCAGCCCACCTGGGCAAGGCAGAAAGGGCTGGTGTCCCCCCCTTGGGACGGTTGGCTTTGAGGGGGGGACCAGCCCCTCTCCCAGTGCAGGTGATGTGGTGCCAGGTGGCACCAAGCACCCACAGTGCCAGGGCACGCTCAGTGACTGGCTTGGTGGGGACATGGGCATCGCGTCAGCCCGTTCACAGCTCTAATTTGTGATTCGTGGCCACGTGCCCCCCCCCCGTGCTCATGCCTCAGGAGGCTGGGAAAGGTTGCCAGTGACAAAGCTGGAAATGACATTTTTTGAACAAAAGGGTGGGGGAGAAGGCTGGCTCCGGAGGAGCGGAGCAGGCTGCAGCAGGAGCAGCGTCCTGCCCGGGCAGCGCGGGGGGGGTCCGGGGGGGTGAGGGGAGCAGATGCTGCTTGCGATTTCCCCACATCAGCAAATCCCAGCCCTGCGCGAGCGGACGCCGGCTTCACCTTGAAGGGCAGAGCAGAGCGAGCGGGGCTGGCACGGGCTGGCACGGGGACCCTGGTGCTGGTGGGGGTTGGGGACAGCGCCGGAGGACAGAGAGTGCCCTCGCACACCCCGAGATTGCTTGGCTGGGAAGGAAACCCATCCCTGGGCAGCCTCCCATTGAGCCCCAGCCCGGACCAGGGGGAGAATCTGGAAGCTGCAGGCGGGAATTTATGAGCCCTGTCCCCATTAAAATAGCAGGCGATATTTCCATCTGTCAGCAAACGGTGACAAACAGACGGGCTCCTTCGCACACCCCAGACCTCGCTCAAACAAAACCACCAGGGCAGGATCTGGCGCACAGATGACCATTGCCACGCCAGGAATTTATGGCTCCAGCCTGCCCCGTCTTTAGCAGGAGCAGGTATTTATACGGGCTGATTCCCGGGGGGGGGGTGCCAACGCCCGGGCACCGCAGCCAGAGCCCTGGCACCGACTGCAGCGATGGCTGCCCACCCTCTCGCTTTGCTGGGCACGAGCATCCTCCCCACCCAGCTGTGAGCCTGGTCCTGTCGGCACTTTCCTGCCCTCGAGGAAATTCAGTGTTTGGTGGGATGAAACGTGCCAGAGGGGAGCACAGGTCTGGGCCCCCCCAGTGCAGATGTGTCAGAAGCCACCAGTGAGCCCAGCAGGGAAGGCACCAGCCCCGAGCACCACGACCACCTCAGTACCCAGAGAGCATCGTGCTGTGCACGTGGGACGCTGCTGTGACCACCCGTCCCAGAAAACGGGGCTGGGGGGGGCGGCACAAGGGGGTTTATCACCCTGCAACCCGCTGCTGTGCTGCTGTTTGTGTCGCAGATCTCTTTGCCAGCCCTTCAGCTGTCATTAAACAAACATTTCCTGACAAAGCTGGGACCGGGCTCCAGCCCCTCACTCCTCCTCAGCAGAGCAGCTCCTGGGGGGCCACACGCCGTGGGTCGCAGAGGGGCAGCGAGGCGTGGGGTGCCCAGGAGGGGCTGGCACCCAACAGGCCGTTTTACAGGATTCCAGCATATTCCTGCCCTCTGCCCGTCCCCTCGTCGCCCTCACGCCAGATAAAGGCATCCAGCAGCTGCAAAGCGCTTCGGAGACCGCAGCTCATTAGCCCAACTTGTAATTAGTCTGTAAGGGAAGGAGGGCAGTTGCCAAATCAGTTGCCCAGCGCAGCTCGAAGGGGGCTGCCCCTGGGACCCTGCTCCCTGGGGACCAGGCACAGCCAGTGACAGCCCCTGTGCTGGCAGTGGGATCCAAGGTGTCCCCCATGGTGGGGACACGGGGCTCTGGGCAGCGTCTGCTCCAGCCCCAGGAAGGAGAATTCCCTGGGTTTGCTGCTGAATGACCCCCAGACCCCGGCCCAGGCGGAGCCGGTCAGTCCTCGCAGGGTGACATTTCTGGGCACGGTTCCCTGCCTCGGCGCAGGAGAGACCCTGCAGCGCTCGGCCACGCGGGTCCCGGGCAGGTAAATGCCAGCAGATGGCACAAAGGGTATACCGGTCCTCGCTGCACACCAGCTCCTGTCCCACAGCAGCCAGTACCCCCCTAACAGCCCCTCCACCCCTGGACGCGCTCATCCCACCCGCACCAGTCACCTACAGAAACCCCAGGAGACGCTCGGGAAGACACAGAGAACCAGCGACCGCACTCACACATGGGCAGGACCCCCCTGTCCACAGCAGCACCATGTGCTCTTGGGCCCCAAAACCACTCGAGGGACCATCAGTGCCAGCAGGGTGGGGGACCAACAAGTGCCAGACGCCGAGGACACAACGCAACGTTCCCAAACACGTCCTGGATCCAGCGCACCGAGCCCAGCCGAGCAGCTGCCCCCGAGCGAGGGCAGCCTTGGGCCACCTCAACCCGAGGGAGGGCTCCTACCTTGGGCTGCTGGCATCTTCCCCTTGTTGAGCTGCTTGAGGCGCTTCTGGTGGGACTTGCCGTTGTAGTGGATCTGCGCCTGCGCGGCCGAGTTGAGCTGGATGTTGCAGACCTCGCAGAGCGTGAACGACTGGTGCTTCTTCTCCCTCTTCATGCGCTGCTCGGGCTGGCCCGGCGGGCAACTGGCCGCCTCCACCAGCCGCAGCCCGCTCTCGGGGCTGTGGGACGGGCTCAGGGGTCGCTTCATGCCTGCGGGAGGAAGGACAAACCCGCCGTGAGGACAGAGGGACCGGGGAGGGATGGCGAGTCAGGAAAGCCAGCGCCAGTCCCACATCTATGGGGTGCCCAGAGGGATCTGGGGGGCTCCCCAAGCGAGAGCAGCAGCATTTGCATCTCGTCAAGGAGGTGCGTTAGGGAAGGTGACGTGAGCAGCAGCATTCCCAGGAGATTAGTGTCGGGGCAGGGAATAACCCACTTCTTCCAAGTTTCTAGCACCAGACGACACTCCTCGTGCCGGGCAGAGCCGGGATGGGAACTGACTCCACGGGGAGGAGATTCCACTGGGGGGGCTGCTGTGCTGCCCCCCTGTCCCGCAGCCCGGCCCCACCGCAGCGGGGGGGGAGACCGGCACCTCAAGCACCTTCTTGCCTACATGAACCTTCTTCTGAACACTGGGGTCTGCAGGACCGACCCCCGTGGGCAGCGCGTCCCCAGCCCGCACCAGGGGTCTGCGTGGAAGAGCCACCCGTGGCAGGGGCTGGGGTCAGCCGGGGACAGCCGTCCCGCAGCCAGCGCCTCGCAGACACACTGTCCCCACCACCCAGCTCCCGCAGAGTGACCCCTGACCAGGGGCTGGTGGGACATCCCGAACTGAGCCTGGGAGAGGCGTGAAGGTCACCCGAGCCCTGCGATCCAGTTACCACCTCGGAGCCGGCAGCTGCTGGTTACAAACGCACCCTGTGCCGAGACCCCGGGGCCACCCACCGGGACGGGGTGTCTGGAGGTGTCCCCACTGACCGGTCAGGGTGGCGCAGGCACCGCGTGGGGGTCCATCTCCGCACACTCAGGCATCGGGGACCAGGCCAGAGGCTTCTGTCCAGGCAATGGGCAGCCTGAAACACGGTCACCATCCCTGCCTGAGGTGGTGCAGCACCCTCCTGGAAAGCCTCACCCAGACGCTGTCCAGATGGGGGGGACACCCTGTGCACCCCCTCGGACACAGACCAGTGAGCACCCACCGGGAGCTCGTCATCCCTGTGGGATGGATGGATGGATGGATGCTGCGGGAGGGGATTGAGCTCCCGTGGGCTCCTTTCTGGGGCAAACCCTGCAATTCCTCCCCAAAGACAAGAGACAGCAACTCCAGCACCCCAAGAATTGCCCCCCCCGGTTCCCCAGCACAGAGCCTGGTGTGGGTGGGCTTGGTGGGGGCTGTCCCCCCCCCACCCCAGCACCCCGCAGGCGCGGGGAGCGTTCGGAGCCGCGCAGATAAAGCGGGTTTTGATGCGTTAAGAACAAATAACCCAGATCCAAGATCCCTGGAGGCCGGCGGGGCCGGGGGGGGGAAGGGGGGGGGCTCCGGGCGCTGCAGCCCCAGCCGCGGCCCCGCGGTGGCGCAGACGCTCCGCCACGGTCCCCGCCAACCGGAGCGGGTCGGGGGGGGTCGGGGCAACCCCGGTCTGTACGGGGGTGGGGGGGTCCCGAAAAGCCGTGCCCGGACCGGGAGGGGATGGCTCTGCCGGAGGGGGGGGTGAGGGGGGGAGCAGCAGTGGGGACCCCCCCGCCGCAGTGTGCGGGTGCGCTCCCACCCACCCACGCGTGAAATGAGAGCCCCGCCCGCGGTGGGTTCGGGCACTTCCAAGGTGCCGGGTGCGTCTCGGTCTTTCCAGCGCACTGGAGGAGACAGCACCCCCTTAAAAGTTATATTTAGCAAAAAGTAGGGGAAGATTTTTTCCACAAGCTGTTAATTGAGCCGGTGGCAAAAGCCGGGACCTGCAGGGATGGAGGGTGACCCAGCCCGGTGTCACCGCGGGGATGTCACCACCCCGCACCCACTGCCGCGCTTGTCACCCTCTCCTGAAGGAATCAATGTCATTTTGGCCCAGGGAGGGGTTCACAGGTGGGGACGGGCCAGGACCTGAACAGCGTGCCCCAACCTTGCAGCAGCCCATGCATGGGGCAGAAGGTTGGACCAGCCACCAACACCCCCCTCCAGCCTAAATTACTGCACAGTCAGCCAAAAATGTCAGCACTAAGAGCCTTAAACTCCTGCTTCGCCAGTTAATAAGCAGCATGACTAAAAGGAACTTTACATTAAAGTAGATGAATGCTCCTGCAGCAGCCGGAGGGGCTGCCCCCCCCCAGAGCGAGGAGCTGAGCAGCAGAGCTGCCCCCAACGACCCCGTGCTCATTCCCCAAAACCAGCGGCGATCGATGCCCAGTCGCACTGGGACGGGCAGGGAGCCCCGCGGGAGCGCGAGGAGAGGGCCGTTACCAGAATAACCATTAGGGAGCTGCCGGAAAGTAGATCTGGGAGACGATCGACACCGGGAATGTGACACAGGGCCTGGGGGACGCAGCGGGACACGTGGAGCGCTGGGGGGGATGCGCCAGCAGGGGCAGGTCCCCAGCTGCCCTTGGCATCCTCCCCCTCCCCGGGTATTTTTAATGCAATCGCACCCCGGGATGCGGAGCTAAAATTGGAACATTATGTGGACAAAGTATCCCAAAAGCCTCCCTTGTCTTAAAAAAAGGAGCTGCTGTTGCTTTGATTAGACTGAGCTCCCTGTCCCGGCTCTCGTTGCAGAGTTTAAATGGTTTGTCCTAATTGCACTCACGCTTGTCTCATTCACTTAATTTCTGCTTCTCGGGTGTCAGGAGGTGAATTTGGTGATTTGTGGCGGGGCCAGGTCCCTGCACACGTGGGGACCGCGGCCCCTGACTGACAGCCACTTTGGGGCAGATTTCAGCAAAGCACCGAGGATCTCTGGGGGGCTGCTGGGCACCCAGCACCTCAGCATGGGCCCCTACCTGGGCTGAGGTCCCCAAGGGGTCCTCTCCACAGCCAGCCCAGCCCCCACCCTGTCTCCAAAACGGTTATTGTACTCATAGTGCCCACACAAGGGAAGGGGGGGGAAACTGAGGCACAGTGAAGGTTCAGTGACACCCCCCAGACACCCCAGGTGACCCAGGGGCTCCGAGCCAAACCCAGCACCAAGCCCAGGGTCACCACATCCCAAGTCCACTGTCCTCATCCCACCCTGAGATCGAGGTAGCCAAGCTTTTGTCTTCTCCATGAAGGACCATAAGCAACCTCATCTTTTGGGTGGCTCTTCCCAAGGGGTGCAGGGCTCCACCGGGATGTGGGGGCTGAGCTGCCACTCACCCACCCCTGCCCAGATTTCACCCAACGGATCAGCACCGGTGACACCCCTAGACCCATAATGCCCCCCCCGCTACCTGCTCTTCTTGCTGCCCTTCACTGGGAGCCACCGAGGGCTCCTTTGGCTGCCCACGTGGGGCCAAGGGCTCCTGTGGGTGTGAAAAGCTCCCGACAGATGTCCAAATCTCTCTGAAATTAAAGAAGGTCAGAGCAGCCTGGGTGTCACAGCAGCGGCGAGTGCTGGGTCAAAGCACCCACCCTCCCACCGCCCGGCGTGGTGAGACCCCCGCCCAGCCACCACCGGTCCCTGGACACCCCCAGACACATGGGGGTGCAGGTCCCGGTCCCTCCTTGAGTTCAAAGGGACTTTTCCCCTCCAGTCCTCAACTGCTTTTACCATTCACACTTGGAATAACAAGCTGATCCTGGGAATGCTGTCCCCTCGTCCCCCGTCACTCCCAGCAGCCAGTGTGTGTGTCCCCAGCTGGGCAGCACAGCCGAGTCCATCATTCTAAGGTCAGTTTTATACTCTTGTACAGTAGCCCATAACCTCACATCTCTCCCTCTCTTTTTTTTTTAACCACCACCATAAACATGTTGCAAAAGGCTGTAAAGTGCTGACAAATGTTAAAGAGAATTTAAAATCCAGGCATTAAACACCTGAAATGAGGAAGGCTCTGGTTTATAGAGGGTGCATGAGCAGAGCCCACCTCCCTTCCACAGAGCATCCCAGGGGCTGGAAGGGAAGCGGCAGATCAAGGCTCTGCCAGGCAAGGACGTGCCACTTCATCTGCTGCAGGACCTCTGCAACGGCCACTCTGTTCCCTGACCCCCCCCACAGTTCAGCCCCCAGGGACCACACTTCCCCACCCATAGCCATTTCTCCTCCCAAGAGCCAGGTCAGATCCATTTGCAGCAGGGACCTCAGCAGCGGGACTCTGTCCCAACTGGCACTGGCCCCAGGGATGCTGCATCCCCGGGCACCGGGGCAACCCCTGAGCTGATGCCACAGCCCAAATGAACCTCAGCCCCGGGAGAACCCTGACCAGTCCCCTGAGTCCCAGGGCCTGTCCTTGGCACCCACACGGCAGCGGGATCCCATTTCCCAAGAACCTGGTCCCAAGAACCCTTTTCGGGAACGGAGCTGGTCCCTGCCCTGCGGTCCCCTCCACAGGGGACATCCCGGGAGGCTGCTCTCTGCAGTCAAGGGACGAGTTTCTGAAGAAGCCCCGTGCTGGGGTGAGCCAAACTCTTCAGAAACTGCAGTTTCCCACACGGGCTGAAGACCTGACACGTGCTGGGGGACCTGACCCCACGAGCAGGGGGACGCAGCATCCCAAGCCCCCGCAGGACCCCAAGCCCCCAGCAGCCGGAGGAGTCACGTCTCGGTGAGCCCCCGGGCTGTCCAGGTGGAGCACGCAGTGCCCTGTGCCACACTTGGCCACCTTCTTCTGCACGGCCCTGCCAGCAGCTTGGGGGTGAGAGCAGCCCCCATCGCCGGCAGGGAGGAGCGGGGGGGATTAGCGGGGGCGATGCCAGCAGACATCTGCAGCCTGCTGACACATTTACACACCCCCAGCCGGCAGAGGAGGAGCTGGAGCTCAGGGCACGCGGCAGAGGTCTCGGGTACCCACCCACCCTCCGTGCTGGGGCCCCCCAAATAGCTGCTCCGTGGCCAGGGAAACGGGCTGGCACCCAGAAAAGCAGCTGCCTGGGCATGGGCTAAGGCCCGGGGACAGGAGGGTTCTGGCCAAGATACGAAACCCTGATGAGAGTGGGTCTGGTGCACGTTGGGTCCTTTGCCTCAATTCTGATGCTCCAGATAAGAAACCCCACAAGGTTTCGGCGCAGGGAGCGGTTAAACTCAGCCCGGCCAGAGGTCTCTGTGCTGATGCAGCTCGAGATCTGCCGGGGTCCTTCTCCCAGTCCCACCCCAACAGGGACCCCAGGCTCTCTCCTGCCATGGGCGCCAGTTTGTGTCCCACGGGTCTTCTATTGGGCCTGAACACAACGGCCCCAACTTCCACCCAAGTGAAACCACCTTCGCCACAGAGCTCAAGCGGCATCTAAATCTCTAATTGGCAGATCTGTCCCATTGAGCCACGTGGAATCAGGGAAACTATGCCCTGAATGGACCTAAAGTCAGGATGAACTCACTGAGAGAGCAAGAAATCTAAAAAAAAAAAAAAACAAACCAAAACCAACCCCAATTTGAGTTCACGTGATTCCACAACTCTGAATCCACTTTCCTTGTCTCTGGTTGAGCGCACACAATAGTAAACACAAGCAATGGAAGTATAAGAATTAGTGTGAAAGTCGCCACCAACAGCTGTCACAAAACCCACATAAACCCCTCGAGCAGCGACCGTACCTGCAGCCGCCCCGTTTGCGTTTCCCAGGATCCACGGGAAAGGCAGAAAATCCCCCCGACCCTCACCCGAGTGCGACCCCAGTCACTGCACCCACTCCCGCCTCAGCCTCCACTTTGCTGCTGGAGCTGAACAGCATTTCCCCAGGAAAACTGGCTGGAAAGAGCAAATTACCCAGGAGTTGTCCCACGCGGGGTGTAAACTCAGCAGAAGGGCTGGTCGAGTCCCGCAGCAGCTCCACGATCCTGTTCCTGCCACGCACAGAGACCAGGCAGGTATTTGCACCGGGACCCCCAGCTGTGCCCACCCTCTGGAGCCCCTCGAGGAGCCCTCGACCCCCCCAGGGGCACAGAGGAGCCCACCTGGGGGGTGGCAGCCACCCCGTCCTGCCCTCACACAGACCCTCACCCCCGGCACAGCCCATTTCCAGCCCCTGTGGGCTCAGGACGAAGTGACACCGAAGGGGCAGCGCCGGGCGCCCCCAACCCAGCGCAGGGGGGGCTCTTACCTGGTGACCGGGAGCGGGGAGTGTGCCCTGAGCAGCCGTGAGCCCCTGTGCCCGGGGGGACCGCAGACACCCCTGTGCCCGGGGGGACCGCAGACACCCCTGTGCCCGGGGGGACCGCAGACACCCCTGTGCCCGCAGAGCTCCCGATGCTGCTCTCGTATTTCAAGGAGCACTTGGGACGCCGTTCGATCGCCACTCAATCAGCCCTCGGCAGCAGCCTCCGGCCGGGGCGAGCGGTGCCGGCGGCTCAGCAGGTTCCCAAAAAGCGCCCAGCGTCACGCGGGGCGGCCGGTGCCAGCTGGCAGAGCCTGCGCCCGAGGGGCCGTCGCCAGCCAAGAGCGGGCCAGTGCCCCCGACATGGGCTCTGCCGGGGAGGGGGGAGCCCCCCAGGGCTACCCCTGAGGTTGGACCCACAAAATTCCCCAGGGAACTTCATAAGGAGGCACCGGCCGTTGGCAGAGGGGCGCGGAGGGGACCGGCCCCAGCTGCGGTGGGCACACAGGGGCTCTGTCCCCTGGGATGGAGATGGCCCAGGAGACCCGCTACAGCATCAGGAGATGCTCTGACCTCCTGGACCAAGAGCCGGGCAGACACAGACAGACCACAGATTTCAGAGGGCCACGGCCATGCCCACACCACTTTCAGCATTTCATAACGCAGCATCGAACTGGCCCCCTTGTTCCCCCCCAGGCCCAACATATGCTCTGCTGGTGCCGGAGCGAGGCACATTTTAGGATCAGTCCATAAATAGGAGCAAGGACTAGTGTCAGCCAGTCCCAGGGCTGCAGGCTGGCTCCTGGCACGGGGACCAGGGCACGCAGGGGGCTCACGCCATCCTCAGACCCCGGGTCTGACCCTCAGATGCCCCCTGGGGTCCCCCCCCAGCCCCTCTCCCCCCGGCTGAAGGGCAGCAGGACACCCTGCAGCACCCGGGCACGCAGAGGGCATTGCAGGGGCACGGCGGTGCTGCGGCGCCTGTCCTCTCCTTCACACATCAGGGATCATTAGCCGCAGGGCTGCATGTCCCCTGAATCAGCAGATCACAGCCCTGCTCCCGAATGGTGAGGACGGCAAAATCCTGAGCACAAGGAGACGCCGGGGAGAGAACAACACTGCTTTTCTGCAGCAGCGCAGAAAACATCCCCGTCTGCCCCAGGAAGCTGGGAATTGCCTCTGAGCTCCCACACCAGGGCCCTGCATCCCTTGGCTTCTAACACTGCCTCAGTAACACGCTGGTCAATCGGCTTCAGCAGGGACCAAACGGGCAGAACGTGGGGTAAAGAGAGAAACAGCGGTGGTGGCAGAGGCAGGGTGTACAGACTGTGTCACTTTAGGATGATAGATGAGATGGTGCTGGCTCGGGGGATCACGCTGTCCTGGGCACGCACCGTGGCCAGGTCCTGTCCCTCCCTGGGGGGGCTCCTGGCAGCGACCCACCCGCTCTCACACCGGCAGAGGGACAGGCAAAGCAAACACGGGCAGGGAGCGTGACATTTTGTCCCCGGGGGCTCAGCTGTAAATGTTAGCACAGCGCGAGGGAGCAGCAGGAGAGGAGAGACTGAGGCGCCTGCGATTCATCATCCTGAGCAGCCGCCGCTCCGCACGCTGCCAGCTGCGAACGCCTGGCACGGCGCCGGCAAGATCACAAAATCCTTCAGGTTCGGTACGATCAGCACAAAGATTAGGGCAGCGCCACCACGTCCGAGCCCGCAGCCAGCCCAGGCTGTGCCTGCCCTTGGTGCAGCCACCCGGCACCGTGCCCCTCGCGTGATGCCGGGCACAAGGACGCGGGCAGGGGACCCGGCTGGGCTGGCATCATCCAGGGCAGGAAGGAGCTGGTGAGGCAGGGGTCTGACGGGTCATGGTGGGAGAGGAATAGACCAAGCAGCTTGGCCGAGTTTTGGGGAGAAGGCGGGGATGTCCCCGGGCACACCGTCTGTCCCGGGGTGGCCGTCGGAGGAGTGGTGCCCAGCCGAAGGGACGTGGCTCTGGCTGTCCCCCCAGCTCCACGCCGCTCGCCTCTCAAAATAGCCCATCGCAACCCGATGCAGCCACAGGGCACGTCTTGGCCTCGTCACCTCTCCCCTGTCACTACGCATGGGGTTTCTTCAAATCCCCCTGAAATCAAATCCAGACACCACTGGCGGGATGGCACCGTCCCCTTTGGGCACAGGGCTGGCTCCCGTCACCCCAGCAGAGCCCCGACCCTTGCAGCAACTCGCCCAGACCCTCAAACAAGGAGGCGATGCCCCACCTGGGGCGGTTTGTTGGTACCAGAGCTCCCCATCCCTTCTGTGCAGATGGAGGGAACCCCTGTCCCGACCCGGACCCCCACCGGTCTCCCCTCTGGACTCGCTGCAACTATTTCCTCTTGGAAAATAGACCCCGGAGAAACGCGTTATGGCACGGGGAGGGGTCTGAGCCCCGGCAGCACCTTGTGCCCATCGCTGGTGCATGGGCAAGTCCCTGGAGAAGCCGACTGACCGCGAGCGCAGGACTCAGCATGAGATTATCACATTAAACACCGAAAGCCCCAGTTTAGAGAGCCCCGGCCAGTGCCCCTCCCTCGGCAAAGCCAAACTGAAGGGGGTTCAGGTGGGTTTGTGCCCGAGCCTCAGAAGGAGAAGGCAAAGCTTGGAGGCACCACCAGGCCAGCCTGTTCCCAAGCAAGGAGAGACCCTTCCCCAGGGCTGGCACCCCACCGCCCCCGGGCAGGACACGGTCACAGCCCCATGCCCAAACCCAGCACCCGGTGAGGGGCTGCCAGCTCCTGAGGAGCCATCACCACCACCAAAGGCTGGGCCAGCAGTGGCCACCACTGGAAGCACAAAGCCACCAGCGTCACGGTGGCGGCGGTCGCATTCCCCCACCCACACGTGTCCCCAGGCAGCAGAGGTGGGGACACTCACCACAACGACTTTCAGTGATGAGTGGGGGTCCCAGCAGGAAAGATGGGCAGGGTCTTCCCTCCTGGCTCCCCTCACTCCCCCATCTGGGCCAGCAGCTTTTGGGGGCAGAAACAGGCTTTTAAGCGTGTTTGTTGATGGCTGCTGGCTAACACAGGAGACCTCCAATTTAAGTCAGAGCTCTTGCAGGATACTCTATTACAACCTAAATTAAATATTTCATAGTGCTAAGCAAGTGACATTTGAAATCCAGTCATCGCAGGGGTATCAAATAAAGATATTTGCAACAGGAGCTGCTCAAATCTGTGCAGTGCTTTGGATCACTCCACCAAAACAAGACCATTGCTTTATTAAAATAAAAGTTACCAAACACCTGATCTCCTGGAGGCGGCTCTGGAGCCCACACAGTGGGGCTCAGCAGGCCGGGGGCAGTGAATAAGCTGAGCCCTGTGACCCCCCAACCTGCCATTGAAGTTCAGCTCTGAAAGCTATTTTCATTAAAAAGTTAAGACTGGCAAGTGACTCCGCATTGCTTCTGCCTTCTAGACCTGCCCTGACCACACATTTTGTATTTTTTAAGCTCCAGCACTGAAACTCCCGTGTCTCAACAGAGACCATCCCTGTGTCCCACACTCGGAAGAGCTCGAACTCCAGAGGGAGCTGCACCAACCACCACCAACACCAAAGCAAGTTCTTCCCAGCCATGGGACCCCCCCCACGCGAAACAGCACATCGGACCTACCAGAGGGTGTCAGGGGGCTGGGCTGGCAGAGAGAGAAGCCATCCCTGTCCAGGGAC
>JAOTQQ010000011.1:4097146-4114083 GCA_026546715.1 Gallinago undulata | reverse complement strand
CAGGCTCAGATTAGGACTTAACCTCAAAATGTTTCCCTTGCAATTTCTTTCTTATCAACTAATTAAAAATTTTCCATAATTAGGCCAGGGAAAAATCACAACTTGGGAGCGTTCCCATTTCAGAGCAGCACAGAGCTGTTCCGTGCCCAGGGCTCGAGGCCCCCGCCGGAGCTGGGGTCCCCCCATCAGCACCGGGGCTCAGCCCAGGGTCACCCCGTTTGGGCTCTGCAGCCCCCCGAGCCCCAAATCCCACAGGAAAGGGCCCAGCCACATGCTTGGCCCCATGGAGCTGGGGGTCCCCACACTGCTCCCCACAGGAGCCCACGCATGGGGCAGCACCTCCTGGGGTGCCCCCACCGGCCCCTCACCCTGGCACCCAGTCGGGAATTTGTTCTGGGGAACAGGCTGTTTACATCACCAGCAGTAAAAAAGTGGTGGTTTTTCTGTTTTAAAACAATCCAACCACAAATGGCCCTCTGACGGGGGGGGGAAACACGTGCTTCCCCGCCTTCAGACTCTGTGGAGCTGGGGGTGCTCGGGGGAGCCCCATCTCTGCCCCATGGCTCTGCAGAACAAAGCCCCCCAGTCCCACAGCCCTGGGGTGCTCAGCCCCATCCCCACCGCCACGACCAGCCCCCTGGCCACCAAGAACACTGTGATGCCACCGAAGGCATCCCCTGGCATCCCAGGGGAGCCCCGAGAGAGCTTTCCGTAGGACACGGGACCCCCCGGGGTTGGGGCACATCCCGAGCCGGCAGCTCTCCAGCAGAGCGGCTCAGGGCTCCTTAAACACGCGGGTTCCCTTTTACAACTCCCAGGTAAATTGTTGTGGTTCTCATGAAAAAGGAGCACCAGTTGCCGCCCGTGCAGCCACAGACTGGGTTTCCTCGAGAGCACAGATATAATTCTTGACAGGGGCTGCCCGACACATAAATTATGGCACTATTTTCAAGGCAATCTCAGAACATCAGACTGAGAAACAGCCTTTCTACATCACAATATTGTTTCTAAATTGACAAATAGACCCTCATGGGCTTCATTACTCTGCTCTGGGCACGCGGTTTTGCATTTTTATTTCTCTAGGAATGATTAAAGGGCTGCAGAACCGTGGGCTCTGGGTTCGGAAAACTCAAACACCAGCCCAGATCGAGCCAAGGAACAAGTCGTTCGATGGGAGTCAGAGCTCAGAGAGGGGCTCTCTGTTCCCGGGATGGTTAAGCCCAGCACACTTTGGAGATTTCCCGGTGCCTCCAGTGCTGGAAATGCAAGAGCTTAAAGCACTCGATGAACATGTTCAGCACCCAATTGAGAGCATCCGTGCCAAAGCCCACGTTTATTCGACAGCAGACACACTGCACTTGGAGAAACAGGTAGATTTCTCGTCCCTGCTCGGGGCAGGGGTTGGAACTGGATGATCTTTAAGGTCCTCCCAACCCAAACTATTCCATGATGCTACAATCTCCCCAGAAATGCCAGAGGAAAGCCAAAGCAAGGGGACGATCTCTGGGAAGGCAGCAAATAACAGTCCCAGGATGAGGGATGAGCAGGACCCGGCGGGGAGCCCCGTGGGCGGGAGGGGATCCCCCAGCCCTGGGTGCGATGGTGCTGGCAGCGGCTCAGCTTTGCACCCCAGGTGCTGGGGTATTTATTCTCTTTCCTGCCAGTGAAAATAGACTCGGGGCGCTGAGCTGGGCATCTTCGTGCTGGGGGAGTCGGGAGGGAGGGAGGGGAAGGCAGCCCCCATCCCCCCAGCAGTGCAGGCTCTGGTGGGTCAGCTTCTCCCTTCACCAGTTCACCAGTGGGCTTTTTCACCATCTTCACCATCACAGGCCGGGCCCCCGACCCCCACCCGCAGCAGCTGGGACACGTGTCCCACACGGTCCAGTGACGGGGACAAGCCCCCGAGGTCAGTGAGCTGCCAGCCCCCCCAGATATCACTTATTCTCGGGATTATCAAACCAGCCTCCTGCTTTTCGGGCACCGAAGCCGGCTGTTTCCTGGGGACAGACAGCGGCCTGAGCAGCCTGACCCCGGGGCCGGTGCGGGCGCCGAGGCATGCTCGTGCACAAGAGGCAGAGCGGGAGGTCACAGCTTGGTGTGACGTCACCGCCCTGGTGACACCGGGCACAGCTCCGCGTTCACAGACACCGCTCCATGCCCCGCGTCACTCCGGTCTGTTGGGTTTTCTTTTAATGCACGTGGCAGATTGCAAGAACGAGCGAGACCCCCCCTGCCCCCCCGGAGGCACGGTCCCCAGCCCGGCTCTGAGCGCGGTGCGTGGCAGGAGAGCTTCCCCGCAGCAGCGTCACACCAAGGGACTGGAGCAGTTCCCCCCCATCCCCACGGACCCACTTCAGCCAAGTGACAAACCACTCGGAAAAGCCGACGCCAGGCTGGGTGCTCCAGCAGAAAACACCTGCAGCCACTTAAAAAAAAAAAAAAAAAAGTCAATGATCTGCCTTGCTCCGGCTGCAGAAGGTCCTGGCCAGGCCGGCAGCCGGGGACAGACCCTCCCTTATACTGCATTGTCACCTCCAGCCCTGCGCTGCCCACCGAGGCTATTTTCAGCCCCAGGTGCAGAGCGAGCAGCTCACACAGACCTGCCCCCCCACAGACCCCCGGGTGACGGGGGACATGGGGACGGTTCCCGCGCAGCACAAGGCCTCTCGCTGGCACCGGGAACTGCCGCCGCGCTCCACCCAGGGCAGGGGGTGCTGCCAGCGGGCACGGGACCCACGGACACATCCAGCCCCGCAGGAGCCGGTAGCTCCCGCAGCAGGGTGGGAACGGAGCGGGTGCCAACCCCCTCCCCACCGGTGAACCGACCTGGGGGCTCCCAAAGCCTCCAGGAGCACGAGGCTGGGCCCTGCGCCCCTCACCTTCCCGCAGAGTTACCCCCGGTGTTTGAGATGCACTTTTAGGCTTCACTCTACAAACACAAAGCAGCCCCAGCGCCGAGGGGAGCCGGGAGTTCGGATCCTCTGCGAGAAGCTGCTTTCCCACGTGCACATTCGGCGCGGGGGCACTGCCAGCCCCACCGCCACGGGCACAGACACGTCCCCGCTCCCCGGGACCCGCCAGGTTTGCTGTGGGGCAGAGGGGAGTTCCAGCCCCCCCACCCCCCCCGCACAGCTCACACACAACTTCAGCGATAACTCCCTGCTGCTTCAGGGTAACGGCAAAATAAATCTCCAGGAGCCGAGGGGCGAGCGGGCGACCCTCCAGCTGCGGGTGCTGCTCCCCCAGACGAGTTCTGTCCCGCTCGGGGGCTGCTCTGCTCCCGTGTGCCCGGCTGGGAGCACCACGCTCTGCCCCGCAGCCACCCCGGGACACGGCACCCGCTGCCCCAGCCTCTAACAGAAAGTGCTTTTGTAAAGCTTCAGCAAAAAGTCCTTCCCTTCAGGAGGCACGAACCCCTGGCGGAGGCGGCCAGGACCCTCGGCTCCATTCCCAGCACAAACCTCTCCCTCCTCACCTGGAGGCAGGGACGTGAGCGGCCCCGGGCGCCCCGTGGCCCAGCCGTGGGACACGCAGGGTGCCCACGCACCCCGACACCCTGGGGTGCATAGTGGGGGGGGGGGGGGCCACTGCCAGCCCGTGGCCACAGCCCCGCTCGTGCCACACGCCCCGGCCACCCACGGCCACCTTGGCCGATGCCACCCGGGCCCGGGCGCTGCCGGCAGACCCAAGGCCACCGACGGCCCGTGGGGATCTCACGCCCAACGGCGGGGACACCTTGGCAGAAACCAGCGGGGGCACCACCCGCCGCCCCCCCCCCGCGGGTCCCGCTCGGCGTGGGAATGGCAGCCCCACGCAGGGAGAAGGGCTCGGCCTCGGCAAAGTTCCTCTGGAGAAGTTTCCCTCCTGACCCGCCACCTCCGGAGGGGGAGGTCAGCGGGACCGGGGGCTCCGCCGCTCCCCCCCCCGCCCCGGTGCACGGCGCTGCGCAGCCCGGCTGCCCGCTTCCAGGAGCCGCAGGCGAGAGCCGGGACGGAGCGGGGGGGGGACCCGGAGCATCCCCGCGGGCGGACACCCATCCCTTCCCCCGGCTGCCGGCGCAGCCCCCTCCCCAGCCTCCCGCAACTTTCCTGCGGCCGCAACTCGCCCGGGCCCGCAGCCGAGCACCGGCGGTGCCGGGGAGCCCCCCCCGCCCTACCTGCCCAGCCGCCCGGCTCCGCCGCCGTCTGCAGCATCCTCCCGCCGGCTGCTCGCTCCCGGCTGGGCGAGCGCGCTCCCGGAGGAGGAGGAGGAGGAAGAAGAGGAGGAGGAAAGCGGGGAGGAGGAGGAAGGGGGGGATGAAGGCAGCGCGCGCGCCGCCGCGTTTCCCCCCCCCCTCCCCCGCCCCGGCGCCCGTACCCGGTGGGAGGGGGGAACCGCGGCGGCGCATCCCGGTGCTGCATCCCGCAGATCCCGCAGCGGGGCTCGGGGGGGGGGCCGCCGCGCACCCCTCGGTCCGGGGCGGGACGGCGCTGCCGGGAGCCGGGGAGGGCGGCTGAGCGGGGTCGGGGGGTGCGAGGGCTTTCCGGGGGGACCCGGGGGCGGCGAGGTGCGTGACGGGGCACACGGAAGGGGGGACCCGGCGGGGCTGTGGGGAGGACACCTCGATTTGGGGGCACAGAGATGCCCGGTGCCCCCAAGAGGGAGGAGGGTCGGGGGTCGGTCCTGCCCCCTGAGTTTTCCCCTTCATCTCTGCGAGCTGGGTCGGGGGTCCCCACTCCCGTACCCCCAAGTGGGGGCAAGCAGCCCGGCTCCCCAGGAGTTCTCAGAGAGGGCAGGGGAGGTGCCCCCCCCCAAACAACCCTGCCCAGCCCCTCTGAATGAGCTGGGAGCCCCCTGCTCCTGGAGAGGAGGGAGGGGGCTGCAGGGGGCTGCTATTTGCTCTTCCCTCAGCGGAGCTGGAGCAGGCACCTCCAGGCAGAGGCTCCTTTGCTGACATACAGCTGCCTTCTGCTAAGATCAACATTTTTTTTGAGTGCAAAAGCATGTGTTTTCCTCTCGTTGTCATTGGCATTAATATTTTAGCAGCTCCCAGAGCCTTTAAGCAGGGCCACACAGCGCTGACACAGAAGAGCAGGTATAAAGAAGACCTGCTCCCCGCCCCAAGGAACATGCTGTCTAGACGCGTTATATAATCACATTTTGCCCTCCTCCAGGACATTTTGGGGAAGATCTCAAAGCACTTCACAGAACTGCTAATTAAGCTTTGCAGCCGGGCTGGGAGGGGATCGCTCTGCCCTCCGGGGCGCCCTGGCCAAGAGCACTCTCCTCCGGAGCAGATGCACTCAGGGGCTCTCAGCTCCGCGAGCTCTCGCCCGGTCGCTGCTTTGCCTCCGCTAAAAAGGGGAGTTGATGCCAAGAGGAAAAAGCCCCGTCAGCCCCGTGAAGTCACCGGGGGAGAGGTGGGGGCTGCTGGAAGCAAAGGCAGACCACGGGCTGCTCTGAACCCCTCTGAGCCCAGGGAGGACTCAGGAGCGCTCAAGGGCCATCAGCTACCAGGGAGCAGAGAGACCAGGCTTTGAGCTCCCCTCCAGCCCAGAGAAGCTGTGGCTGCCCCATCCCTGGGGAGATTGAAGGCCAGGTTGGACTGGGCTTTGAGTGACCTGGTCCGGTGGGAGGTGTCCCTACCCAGGGCAGGGGGGTGGAATGAGATGATCTTTAACATCCCTTCCGACCCAAACCATTCTGTGATCCTATTTCTAGGTCCATAGATGTAGGAACAGGAGCAGATGGCCTGGCAGCACTGGGTTACTCCTGTCTGCACCACGACCCCCTGTCCTCGCTGTCACCAGAGCCAGGGCAGTCCCACGGACCACCAGTGTGGCACTGCTGGGCCTTGGAGAGGCACTCTTTGGAGATTACTTTGGGTTTTAAGAATCCTTTCTCCAAAGCTTGGTGCATTTATTTGCTGTGCCATCTGATTTTCACAGTGTAGGGTGGTTTTTTTCCTCCCTATAAATAATTACAGGCACTCTAATGGATCTCAAACCTTGCATTACCTTAACTGTCAGGAACCTGATGATGACGGTGTAGACTTCCTCTCTGAGGAGCAGAGACAGGGCTGCAGCTCCTCCACAGACTTTTGCATTCACATTAACCCTTACAGCCTTGTCCTGCCCCACCACACCGCGAGGAAGGGGGGCCATGCTCCCCCCTACAGGTGTGGGAATTGCAGGGAAGAGGCCTCTCACCCAGCCCACGTTTCCTGGTGTCGCTCCTCCTCCTCCTGGGGAACTGCTGGCTTCCCCCTCCTGTTCCCACTGCTCTCAGGCTAATACAACATTCCTCTTGCTGTCTCTTCCATCTCCTGAAGTTTTCAGAGTGTATTTCTCAAGCCTGTATGCAGGGATTTTTTAATTAAACTAACCTTTCATGCCCATTCTAGCCTGTTCCCCTGAAGGGACCGAGCTGGTGACACTTTGCTGTGCCAAGGATGCCTGAGACTGCCGGGCAGGAGGGAGAGGTTCCCACCAGAAGGTCGGGTCAGATCCCATCAGCTCATGCAAACTGTCCTCGGTGGGACCCCCCGGGTCCGTGCCCCCCGAGAGGAGCCACCCTGCCCAGCCCCATCTCGCTGCCGCACAGCCCCAGCCCCAGCTGCCCCAGAACAGACTCACAGGCTGCCAATAAACTTGTTTTCCCTTCCAGAAGCGCGGCAATCCACGGGTCTGCATCTCAGCAGAGCTGGTTAATCCTCCTGCAGACACTTCTCCTTGAGTTTAGTTCAGCTTCTCCCCAAGATACCGTTTGTGCCGAGGCCAATGAAGACTCATTGCCCTTGAGCCTCTTAGTTTGTGGCAGATATTTCTGAAAACAAAGACAAATCTCTAAACAAAGAGAAGGTCGTCTCCAGCTGCCCCACACCAAGATGCCGTGGGACAGATTAGCAGGAGGAACAGCACATCCAAACCCTCTGTCTCCTCGCAGCTGCTCATAAAGTTTCACCCACCCCCATGCTCATTTTTTTCCACAGTTTTTTTATTTTTTTTGCATTTGAAAGAGAAGAAATCAGGCTGGGAGGGACGGGGGCTCCTCAGGGCTGACCCTTCGCCTCTCCCCGAGTTCCTGGAGTTCGGCAAGTAAGAAGTTTTACAACTTGCCCAACGGTCTACGTCCTCGAGGGAGCTGCGTTATCGGCCCCCAGCAGCTCCAAGCATCCCCCTGCACGTGGAGGTCCCCCCAGCCCCCCCTGGACACACTGCCCTTGGGGGGGAGGAGACCCCTCCTGCAGCCCCCACCGGGGGGGTCAGTCCCCAACACCGCTCCCCCTCCCCCCCAGGGACCTGCACCGGGCAGAGCCTCTCCCTGCCCAGGCTTCTGGGCACCCGGGGCCCTCGGGGACAGGGGGTCTGTGAGGCAGGAACCCAGGGGGGGTCCCGCAGCCCGGGCTGGCTCGGTCCCAGCATCGCTTTCCAGGAAGGCTCGCTGGCTCCTCGGCCACCGTGCTGAGCCGTGCCAACTGCTCCGACAGCTGCCGCGGCCGCTCAGCAGCTGGTGAGCCTCTAATTGCTCATTGAGTCATAATATTTTATTATTTATTTTTTTTTAGGTGAGAGCAGCACTGTCAGGGAATTAAAATCTTTTCAAAAGCCCATAAAAATTTCATAAATGTTTCAGATCCAGATCAATGGGGGTTAGGGTCTTCCCAGTGCGGAGAGGGGGGCGGACAATGGGGAGAGGGGCAGCAGAACGTCTCAACAGCCACAGCCTGTTAAAGGAACGACACGGACGAGCAGCCCCGGCCCCCGGGAGGTCGTCCCTGCCTTTGTGCCGAGGTCGTGCTGCCCGGCCGGGATCAGTCCCGCTCAATAGCCCGGGTGCCAGGGCCCCTCTTTGGTGGGCTCCAGGCTGTTCGCCTAAAATTCCCAGGGCGGGCTGCTGTCGTGGATGGTGGGACACGGGGACGGCAGCACCACCAGCCTCCAGGAGAGCCAGAAGCCAAGACGGGGCCAGCGAGGGCCCGAGCCACAGCAGCACCTCGGCTCCCAGCCCCGTGCAGTCCCCCTGAGCTGGATTATCAGATTACCTGGAGCAGCGATGGAGCCGGTCAGCGGGGACAGGGAGGGCACTGGCAAACACCCGGGTTTGGATTCAGAGGAGCCCACGGTGTCCTCGGGGCAAAGGCTTGTGCTCTGTAAGAGTTGTTGTGAAAACGGGATAAGCTTTTCCATTTACACAGCCCTTTCCACACGAGCACTTTGCAAATAGCTCATTAATTAAATCTCAGCACTCCTCTGCGGGGTGAGGCCCTTACCAGCAGGGCTCCAGTGCACGCGGTTGGAAGATCAACCCCCAGTTCTGTCCCCACAGGGAGCCCAGCGGGGCCCTGGTCCCACAGAGCAGTCTGGAGGCTGCCCCACGGCAGGGATGCTCCAGCCCCACGGCAGAAGGGATCTGGTGGCCAGGCGTGTGGTCCAGCGCCCATCCTTGTGGTGGCTGGGAGGACCAGGGGCTGTTGCGCGACTTGGAGAACAAGCAGTGGGGACAATCAAGCCCCAGCGGGGTGTTGGGGGTGACACAGTGTTTACAGGTTACCGAGGCACCGCCGGCAGCCCCCGCTCCATGGCGGGCACCCGCTATTTTTAGCGTGGAGCTGCCTTTGATCGTCCCTCCGTCGGCTTGGTGAAGGATCCGGGACAGACGAGCGCATCACGCAGCCTCTGCAGCTCGGCTCCACCACAACACGCTTCGCAGGGCAGGGCTTGGGGACACTGCTGCCACCGGGGCCACGGCACGGGGAGGAACTGGCATCGGGGAGCAGGCACCCCCTTGATGCTGGAGGTGAAACACAGGTGGAGCCCCCGTGCCCCCAGCTGTGCCCGCAGCCTGGTTTGCACCCCGGGATCCACACAGCCAACACCCTGTGTCCTGGGGGCAGGAAACCCTGGGCGCCCAGCTCTGGACCCCCCCCCAAATCCCTCCCCACCCCCTCGTACCAGCGCTGGGCATCACTGTCGCGGCACCGGCTCCCAACGGCCGCCGGAGCGAAGGAGGCACCAATAACTCATCGTCAGTGGGGAGACTTCTATTATTTTTATGGCAGTTGTTCTTCCCTTCCTGTTGTAACTTTTAATTAAAATCTACAAAAGGAAGATAACTAGTCCCTCTGCATAATTGCGGGGAGTAAATTTTATTGTATAGAAAAGTGGCTTTAATTTTTAATAGACTTATTTTTAAGGAAGAGCAACACTTTGAAGGGAGCTGTGAGCCCTGGTAACATTATCAAAGGCGAGAAGAGGAACAAAGATGGGTTTATTACATGTTCCCTATAAAACTGTTATTTTAGGGGAGTTTTGTGCTTCCTCCTAATGAGAGATGAATTGCACCGGCTTCGTTCGCTGTAGGAGGAAAATTAAAATGAAACTGATAAGAGGCCCAGCCTCTAGCTTCTGACTTACCTCCCAATTATAAATGAAAGCTCACAGGCATTCCAGAGATGGGACTTGATGTCTACATTAATTATAAATAAATTATCTACACTTAATGTTTAAATGAAATTCCAGATAAAGCTTTATATTTAGAAGAGCATTGCATCAGTGCATAAATATTTATGCGAGGAGTCTGGATGAACCGCGGCTGCTTTGGCGTGACGTGGGAACGGGGTGGGAGCAGGGAGCCCCGGCCGGGCGCTGGGGAGGAGCGGAGCCCACCAGGGCTGGGGGGGCAGGGACAGTCGGGTTCGGGTCTCAGACCCAAATCACCAAGAGCTTTCGCAGAGGGGAGGAGGGGGACGTGCTGGGGCCGTGCCAGGATGAGGGTGACCACGTGCAGAGCCACAGGGATGTCCCCTGTGCGTGGCTGGGGTTTCCCCCCCACCTTCCTCCAGCCTCCTCCCATGATGGGGGCACAGCTGCCCCCCCAGCCCCCCACTGCCACCAGGGCCACGCACACCTACCGGTTCCCAAAGGCTTCTCCTGCCGTGGGGCTCAGGAACCATCATTGAGGCCACCTCCATCCCAGCAACAGTTGGAGCCGCTTCCCTACACAACAAACCCGCCTTTAAAGCCTCTGCCCCGGGAGGGGGAGGCTGAAGAGCCCCACCTGGGTGAGGGGGCTCAGGTGCTCTGCCCACCCTGCCTGCCCTGCCCACCCTGGAGGGAGATGCCAGGACCCCTTTTCCAGGAGGGAAACGGAGGCACAGAGAAAAGCTGTGATTTGTTCCACACCTTCTAGTATTAACTCCAATTTCTTTAGCAACATGGAAAGTGTGTTTACTTGAGAGACATGATAACAGAAAATAAAGGCTGTTTTCTATCATGTCCTGTTGTCCCAGGACCAGGCAGCCTCCCGCAGCCCCAGAGCAAGGCAGGGCACAGGGACAGGGCTGACACTGGGCAACACGCTCAGAAATAAATAAGGGACACATCGGGGTACGAACCCTCCTGCTCTGGGGCACGGCTCTGCCCCCAGACGGCAGGGTTTCACCTCCCATCCCTGCTGTGCCAGGGGCTGAGCATCCTGGGGCTCCTCCTGTCTCGTGGGAAGGACCCTCTCCTCCCTGTGCCGCCCCACAGCCCAGCTCTGCCGGGCCTCGACTGGCACGTCGGCACGGCGCTGGGCTGGGCCCTCGGCAGGATCATGGGCAGCCTGGAAAAGGGCTGTGCTAATCCCCTGTCTCCAACAGCCACGGAATTCCCGGCCATGGAGTCAGCATCCCAGCCAGGGCAGAGCATCCCATCCATGGAATAGCATCCCAACCATGGAATAGCATCCTGGGCAGGGCAGCTCGTGCATGTGTGACCCACGGGCGAGGGTTGGGTGGGCAGACCCTGGCGCATCGGTCCCAGGAGATGCAGCAGGGTCACCTTTAGTATCGCAGCGCTGCGCAGTCCCTGCTCTGCACCGGGAGCAGTATCTCATTTCTTCCTCAATTAGCTCCTGATTATCAGTGTCCCAGGGCCCCTTTCCAGTCTCTGTTTAATGCACCATTAATAATTCATTTCTCAGATAGCAGGAACGCAGTGCGAGGTTAGGGCTTTGTGACTAATAAGTACCAGAGCAACCCTCACCTCCAAGGGACAAATGAAGGGAACAAAAATAATGCAAAAAGAATCAAAGATAATATGTTTTGTGTCCTTTAATCAAAGATTGGATAAAAGGTTTGATTACTCAGGTGAAGAACACACAGGCACACTCCTCCTCGTGTGGGGAAACAAACAAACCAACAAAAACCATCTGCCAAAATAACCGCTGCCACAGGAGGGGAAGCAGCCGGTGGCGGGCGAGGGGTGATGGGCTGGGGGCACCCCCAGGCCGATGGTGACGGGGTGGTCCGTTGGTCCTGGGTGCAAAAACCCCTCCAGCCTTACACAGGAACCCGCAGCTGCCGCCGGCAGCGCTGGGGTGGGACGGGAGAGGGGACTCCGGTCGGTTGAACGTCGAGGGGTCGGTGGCAGCACTGGGTGGGATGAGCAGCCCTCCCCGTGTCACCCGTTCCCAGCAACGGGCACCCCAGGACACGGCTGTGCCAGGGTGATGGGCACCCCAGGGACGGCTGTGCCGGGAGGGGGGGCAGGCAGAGGGGCAGAGCCGGTGCCGGGGAGGCGCGGGGCGCGTCGGCAGCTGCCCGTTAAGTGGGACGGTTTCTGACAGATCCCATTATAAATCCGGGTCTCGGCAGGATTGCAGCCCCGAGATTCAGTGCGTGACATTTTGTTTGGGAATTTTCTGATACTGCAGCTTGTGCTACGGGTCCCTCCAGGCCCTGGGCTGCGCTGGCACCCCCCGAGCCCTCCCTGGGTCTCACCCCCACTGTGCTGCATCCCCTCCCTTCCCCACGTCCCGCCGAGGCACAAAGCGGGCCAAACGCGGAGACTCACCTAAAAAACAGCAAGGAGGAGAGAGGAGAACCCCGCCGGCAGCGCTGGAGAAGGGGGGGACCTGCAGCCTCCCCGCTCTCCTGCCCCCGGTGCCACGTGCTGGGATTGTCCCTGCCCCAGGGGCTGGGATGACAGGGGCTGGGGCTGTAAATCACCCCACCCGGGCTTCCAGTAGCTGCGGATCTGCCCAATCTTTTGCCATGCAGCCCTGGGACAGTATTTTTAGCCTGGTTTCCTAGAAAAGTGAGGCGGGCACAGAGGGGCTGCATCTGCCCGTCCCTCAGGCACCTGCCCGGGACCTTTCAGCCAATTTCAGCCCATTGACTGGTTTTGGGGCATGGAGGGTCCCGTGAGCTTCCCTAAAAGCCGCGATCCCGGAGAGGCAGGAGGGGCAGGACAGTCCTTCTGGCAGGGGATGAGGCGGTTTGGCCCCGGGGCACAGGGGGGGGCAGCTGCAGGGAGAGGAGCCACATCTCGCCGGGGAGCAGCCCATGGGTTCACCCAGTTCCACCGAGACCACCCCCCCCTCCAGCCCCAGCTTTTGTGCCCCCCCCTCAGGGGGGCGTTCAGTGACGCTGCAGCCCCTGCCCCGAGCCCAGCCCCGGGCTGGAGGCAGCTCCTCTGGGCCGGCTGTGCCCTGCCAAGGGAACTGCTGCCCCTGACGACGTTCGCCCCTCAGGGCTGGGCAACGGGTCGGTCTGACCCAGGCTGCAGCAGTCACACGGGTGTCACTCATCAGGGACACCCCACAGCCCCTGGAAGGAGCAGCCCCTGGTCTTGGCATCCCCATGGTGGTGCCAGAGGGGACCCATGTGCCACAGAGGCAGCGATGCCCCTGCAGTGCCCTGGGCATGTGCCTCCCTGTGCCACCGGCATCGCCCGGTCACAGGCCAGGGAGGTTTTTTAGCCGAAGCAGAATAAAACCACCATGATTATATTCCCTGCCTCCCTGCTTGGGGCGGGAGGGAAATTGTTTGATGCTAATCCCCTCGTTTAATCCGCCGGCAGCCTGGCCTGCTAACAGTCGAGGTTGAGTCCCGGCGGGGAATCGTGCGAGGAGCAGCCTCTGGTCACGGGGACGGGGAGCAGAGCGAGATGGGGACATCCCCGCACTCTTCATGGGCTCCCTCGCCCTGTCGCCCACAGAGCAGAGGGGAGGCAGGAGCCGCGTGGAGAGAGGGCTTTTGGTTTCCAGGATCGAGTTCCTCCGCGAGGAGCAGTTTTCACCAGGCTGGAATTTCCTCTGGTACAGAAAGGGAGGCTCCAGCTGTCCCTGGAAGGTCACCTCGGGGGCTGACGTGCTCCCAGGCTCCGGCAGAGACACCACGCGACAGGAGACTTTCAGATGTGCCTGGGAAGCAAAATTCAGTCCCTGACCCCACTTTGCCCACGATGCCACCAGGCTCGTCCTGCTGCTGCCCAAAGCTGCATCCGTGTGGGGTTGGGACCCCCGTCCCTGGGTACCCGCTGTCCAGCCAGGGCATGGCTTTGGGAGAGGCACCTGGGGACCCTCCTCCAGCCGCTCTGTGCCCTCCCTCCCACAGACCCATACCTCATTTCCAGTTTCGATTGGTCTGACTTTATCTCCAAGCCCTCGGTTCTTATTATTCCTCTCTCAGCTAAGTTAAAGAGCCCTTTAATACCTGGCAGTTTTCTCCCTGGGAAGGAACTTGCACACTGTAATCAAGTCACATCTCAGGCTACTTTTCGCTAAGCTGAACAGATTGAGCTCTAAGGCTCTGCTAAACACCCAGCCTCGGGAAAGGGCCAATGTGAGGGGCTGCCAAGCAGAGTGGAGATGTTTTTTTTTTTTTCAGCTGGTGCATTGAAAGGTGAATTGTCATTTTCTGATGCACTGATGATAAATGAAATGGGCTGTATAAAAATAAATCATTGCATTGCCCTCACTCTGGAGAGGTCTGTGAGCACACAGGGCTGCTGGAGGCACGAGGGGTGCTGAGGGAGGAGGACATGGGTGCTCCTGTGGCTGTGTCCATCCCACTGCCCAGCCCTGGCCTGGCAGCCCACGGGAAGCCCACCTGCAAAAAAGCAGCTGGAGAACACCTTCCCCACACTTTTGCCAGCAAAACTTGCTGCAGCAGCTGTTTGCTGCGGGGCTAATGGTGCCTGTCTCCACTTACAGGCAGGGAGTGTTGATGGCTGGGAACGTAAGTGCTTTGGGGAGCCGGGGAGCTGAGATAAGCAAAGATGCTCTGAGCCACAGGCTTAAATCCAGAGGTTATTGACAGGAGATGTGTCCGTGTGCCAGAGCCAGTCCAGCAGCCCTCTCTAATGCCCAGCTATTGACAGGGCACTTGGAGTGATGAAGTGGGGCTTCAGGCTGCTTTAATCACAGGACAAGCCTGGCTGGCACTGCCCGAGGGGTGGGCACCTCTGTGGCTCTCAGGCTGTGCCGCAGGGAGGAGGGAGCGGGGTGGCACAGGGCAGGGGGCAGTCCCCTTGGAGGAGCCTGGCGCTGGACTGACCCACAGAGCTGGGGGTCTGACCCACAGAGGGAGGACGAGTGGTGCAAAGCAAAGTTGCGGTGCCCATGTCTGGGCAGAGCCTGCCGGGAGCGGGCTGGGGCTGGGGACACACTCGGGTAGCTCCAGAATGACAGAATCTTCATGGTTGGAAAGGACCTCTGAGATCACCGAGTCCAACCATACACACACAAAAGACACAAGAAAAAAAGACACGGCACCTGGACCTGGTCAGGCACAGACTTTGAGCCTTCCTGAGCCCCTGTGGCTCCGAAGCCGGTCTATCGGCACGGTCCGGACCCGATCAATGCGGGAGTGACCAGAATGGCTCCTCGGGGGGAGCAGCCACTGTCCCTGCCCCGGGGCAGAGGATGCAGTGAGAGGAGGCTGCCTGGACAGACAGGGAGGATTAACAGGGGTTTCAGGGATGCGTGTCCCTGTGCCCTCACACGGGCTGGCCCGGCCACAGGCAGCCTGGGGACTCAGCCATACTGGCTCTGAAGGACGCTGGCTCTGAAGGACACCAGCCAAGGTCGCAGCACCAATTGCTGCAGCTCAGCTGCTCCCTGCCGCCAGGCCCAAGGTGACCGAGCCCCGGGAACGGAGAAGCCAGATGGCATTGGGGTTAAAACAGAGATGCACCGGGAAGAACAAACAGACCCACTTGCAAAACCCACAGAGTCCCACAGAGCAATGCTGTCCTGGCCCTGCATCCCATGGGGTCAGGTGCATCCCCTCAGAAATGGTCAAGTTTGGATCGATGTTGCAGAAATTCTGCTTTTAGGGGCCCAAAGTGGACAACCAGATCCATCTACGGTGGTGGGGGATTGTACCGCCCAGTACTGCAGGCACCCATCAGGTTAACTCACAGCCTGGATTCTCCAAGCACAAATCAGGGCAATTTGAGTTTAGCAAAACGATTTGGGGTCCCTGCAGGAGGGATTCTGCCTGGGGAGAGGTAGGAGAGGCCATCCCAGCCCACAGAGAGCTACAAATAACTCAAACGGCCTCATTACCCAGTTTCTGATGAAGAGGAGCTTGATTTCATGTTTCCCCGGGGGCTAACTCCACCTGAAACTGGGCTGTGCCTCATTCCGGCAGGAGCTGCCGCCTTCAAAGTCAGGCAGGGGCAGGACGCTTCCTCCGGCCACCCGTCCTCGCCGCAGGGAACCGCCCGCAGCGGCCCAGGGCGAGCAGCCCCGGTGGCCACAGCACTGGGCTACCGCATTCCCAGGGGTGGCTGCCCGGGGAGCGGCCAGGTTTGGGGCAGAGATCGCTCTGGGGGGCGTCCCGGGGTGTCCCCGCCTGCCGCCAGCGGTACCCGGTGGAAAAGCCGCTCCTCGCCCATCGCGGGAGCTCCTGAGCCCGGCAGGACCGGGCTGGGGGCAGGGACGGAGAGCGGCAACCCCGCTCCCCCCGCGCGCCCGGAGCGACCCGTCACCCCCCGAGCAACCGCGCCGCTCACCGGGGCGGAAGGTGCCCGGGCCGGCACCGGATCCCGCGGGGAAGGGGCAGGCGCGGAGCGGCGGGTGGGAGCGCCGCGGCCCCCCCCGTCACCCGCCGGGCACCGGCTGAGCATCCTCCCGCCGGCGGCGGCACCCCCGGGCCGGACCCCGGCTCCCCGGGCATCGCCCGCATCCCGCGGCCGGGCCGGGCCGGGGCTTCCCTCTAGCGACCGTCGGCGGGAGAGCACGGCGGGGCGGCGGGACCCGCGGCCGCAGCATCCCGGCCCGGCTGCGGGGACCCCCGAGCCCCCGGCACCTCGGGGCCGAGCCCAGACGGAGGGGCCGAGGCTCGTCCTGGGCCGGGGGCAGGTTTGGGTGCCGTGGGTCGCTCGGGGGGGGGGGTCGGACCGGGGCAGCCCCACGCGTGCGACTCCGGGCACTCGCAGCTCCCGCCGTCGGGGACCCCCGTGGTGCCAGCACGGCGGGGTCTGCTCTGCAGCGGGAGGGGGGTGGTCCAGCTCCCCGGAGGGCTGTCCCCCCTCCAACCTGCCCGCGCCCAGGAAGGAAACGGCCGACACTCCCCATCCCCGGCGCACGAAGGGCTTTAATGGGGGACCCTCCAACTCGCAAAGCAGAGGAGAGGCCACCCAGAAACACAGGCCGTGTCCTGGGCCCATGTGAAATGGCTGGCTCACCTGGCAGGGTGGCAAACGGGCCGAGGACGTGCCCTCCCGAGCCCAGCAGCGGCAGAGGAGCAGCTGTGAGGGAGCAGGGAAGGGTTCGGGTGCTTTCCCATCCCCCGTCCCGTCCTGCGTGGGCGCAGCAAAGCCTCCTCCGCCAGGCACGGGCTCTGGCGAGGGAAGAGCCGCGGCGGCTCAGTGCAGCGAGGAAAAGGGGAATGAGCCTTGGCTCTCTCTCCCCTGGAGGGAAGGTCCCGTGCCAAGGGCGACAGGAAGGGTCCCACTGTCCCCGGGGAACAGTCCTCTTCTGAGCAGGGCCCACGCTAGAAGGACTCATCGTTGTAGGTGCTGGAGCAGAACTCCAGGTAGTCAAACTCCTTAATAGGGAACGTCACGGCGCTCCACTTCTTGTACCTCCTCTTGTCAGCTGGCGTCTCCACCACGAAGTTTTTGATGGAGAGGATGGGCAGCTTCACCTGCCGGTAGATCATCTCTATCCCCCAGTCCTGTGGG
>JAOTQQ010000011.1:4061560-4083243 GCA_026546715.1 Gallinago undulata | reverse complement strand
TCCAGGGATGGGGCAGCCACAGCTTCCCTGGGCAACCTGTTCCAGTGCCTCACCACCCTCACAGCAAAGAATTTATTCCTAATATTTAATCTAAATCTCCCCTCTTCCAATTTAAAACTATTCCCCCTTGTCCTGACTGTCCCACCCCTAAAGCAACGTGCTTTACGTCACCTGCTGCCAGACACCTCTCGCACTTTCTAGTCTGTCCCCCCCCCCCGCCCCGGGGGCTGCCTGCCGTTCTGTCCCAGCCCCCTCGGCGCCCCCTGGGGTGGGTTTTGGTCTCATATGGGGGACACACTCCCCCCCCCCCCCAGGCAGCTGAGGGTCCTGCAAATGAAGCAGGGGGGCAGAGGGGCTCTCCTGCCTTGCCGATGTGGGGGGATGGGACACGGGCGAGCCGGGGGGGCAGGCAGGGAGGAGAGGAGCCCAGCCCCGCGCCCTGCCTGGGAAGCAGAAAGGCCACAGATTTTTGGCAGAGGCGGCTGAGGCATCCCGCTCGGGGGCTGAGGTGATGCTGCTAATTATAAGGCCGGGGAGCAGAGCTGCGGGACTAAGGGCGAAGGTATGTTGGGCGCGATGTCAGCGGGGCCTCGCCTCACGGGTGAGTAATAAGAATGCGCTGGAACGGGCTGGAAAGAGCTGAACTCTTCTCCCGGGAATGACGTGATGTGCGGGACGAGGCCCCTCCTCCCGGGAAGGGAAATAAAAGCCGCAGGTGGCAGCAGCGGGACAGATCGCTCCGAGGAGAGAACGGAGAGAAAGAGCAGCAGCAGCAGCAGCAGCAGCAGCAGCAGAAGCACCACCACCAGCAGCAGAAAAGATGCTTTGCCGGATGCACCTCGCACCTTTCGCCTCCAGCTCCCTGGCCACCCGCCTGGGCACAGTGAGGACCCTCTGGCCGCACGCAGAGACCATCTTCACCGAGCTGCAGCAGGAGATGGAGAAAGCTCGGGAGTTCATGAGCAGCTTCGAGCAGCTCCTGACCAGCCAAGGAGCCAGCGCCATGGAGCGAGCCCCGAGCACCAGCACGGCCCTGACCCAGGGCTCCGGGGAGGGCTTCTCCATCTGCCAGGACGTGAAGAACTTCACTCCCGAGGAGCTGTCGGTGAAGGTGGTGGGCAGGAAGGTGGTGCTGGTGGGGCAGAAGGAGACGCAGAACGTGGATGACAAGGGCTCCTTCTCCTACAAGTACGAGGTGCTGAAGCGGGAGTGGGACGTGCCCGAGGAGGTGGACGCCGAGGCGCTGACGTGCTCCCTGTCCAAGGAGGGGCAGCTGCGCATCGAGGCCCCCCGGCTGGCCCTGCCGGCCGCCCCCGAGAGGAACGTGCCCATCCAGGTCAGCCCTGCAGCCCCACAGCCTGGACCAGCCCCCAAGGACGCAGCCACCAAGAAAGCCTGAGTACCACGGGAAGGGAACCGAAGGCCCGCGGCAGGACCGGAGCAGACAGCAGCCAGTCTCGGGATTTAGCCCAGACAAGCTCCATCAGCAATGATGTCATTTTTTTCAATATACTGGAATGTTTTTGTATCCAATAAAAAAGCTTTTGCATAGATCTTGTTTGTGTTCTCTTGGTGTTGATTGAAGGGAAGGTTGGGCTGGATGCACAGGGAGGGAAGAACCTCTCTTGGTGCCCTGGGGTAGCATAGAAGGGGGCCCCCAGAGGGAGGGGAGGGATCTGTGAGATATACTATGGTTGGGGGGATGCAGGAAGCTCCCAAGTAGGCAGGGGCAGCCCCACTCACCAGTAGCAGGGCAGAGGCAGCTCTCCTGGGGAGCAGGCAGGCTGCCTTCGTCCCCTGCTCACGCCGCTGTCAGCAGCTGCACCAGCTCCACAGCCCCTCGTGCCCCGGCCGGTGCCAGGGAAGGGGAAGACGGCCGCTCCAGAGGGGCTGGCTGGGCATAGGGTGCCCCTGCTGTAGCCATCCTTTCCCCCAAGCAGCTGGGGAAGGTGCTGCTGGAGCCCCCACCTCTGGGCTCCCAGGGGCAGGGAGGGTGAAGCCCATCTCCAGGTGTAGCACCAGGAACACCCCTGCTCAGGCCCGGGCAGGCAGCGGGCACACCTCCCTCTTTGTGCTAAAGCTGCTCCGAGCTCAGCCTACCCTTCCCCGTGGCAGGACGGTGCCAGCAGCGAGGAGGCTCCGTCGCAGGGGTCTCTGCCACACGCCACAGCGGGTCCCTGACACCGAGCCCTTGCAGCTGAGGGGCAACGGCAGCAGCAGGACAGCCCTGTGGGCACCACAGGTCTCCTCCTTACAGGAGACCCAGAAATGAAGCCCTGTCAACCAGGAACCAAGTACCAGAAGCCAGCAGATGGCAACAGCACCTCGTGCTGTGGTCACAAGACCGTTCAGTTGGGACTGGGGAAGCCTTTCTCCAAGAGGTCCACCTCTCGCTCCTGGGAAACACACAGCATCAGGCCAAGCCCCAGGGGAGGTGACGAGACCTCAGATGTCCCACAGGGTCCTGAGCTCCTCAGGCAGACAAGCAGGGGCTGGAAACACGCAGCACGCCTGGTACCAGGTAAGTGAAGCCTGTTTGAAGCTGCTGGATTCCACACACCGCAGGCAGCCCAGGCTCCAGGCAGCAGGAACTCAGTCACCAAGTCACTCCAGACCCTTCTTGTTTCAAGGATTTTAAGGAAATCCAGCAGGAGTTCAAGAGACCAATGCCTCAGCCAGAGGATGAAGCCCACATGAGCCAAGGCTGTTCACACAGACATCTTTATTGGCAGGTACCCAGCAGAGCTTCAGGAGCTCCGACGCCACAAGCTCAGCCTGGTGACACCGTGGCTGTGACAGAGCTCCAGCAGCAGCACGCATGGGGAAGAGGCAGGGGGTTCACACACATCCCCATCTCCAGGCTCCCCCCAGCAGGCACAGGGCCAGAGCTGCAAGGAGCTGCCATTTTCAACACCAACTCCAGGTGTGACCCCAGGTGTGAGGATGCAAGTCCAGGGGAGCAGCCCCTTCCCCTGCCACCCCCTCCCACAACAGAGCCATTCTGGTCATTCACACCAGAGCACACCCTTTTCATGCTGCTCCCCCCACCTTGAGCTGCAGACACTTTTCCTAGAACTATTAGACAATTAAAAACTCCCACCATTTACCTCAAACTTCCTCACATGCCATGGCAGAGCCCCCACTAGCTCATCTAGCCCCTGCAGCTGGACCGTGGGGAGCTCCTGCCCCTGGAGGGAGCCCTGAGGGGGCAGGGGTCTGGGGGCAGCCCCCCCGTTCCTCCTGACCAAGGCAGCAACACAGCCCTATGGAAGAGCTGGGCATCAAAGCCCACCAGCTGCCTCCAGCACAACTGCTGTGCTCCCCTTCTGGCTCGAGCTGATTAAGAAACATGAACATTGTTGATTGTGATAGGTTTATAAAAATTATTATTTTTTTTTAATCACACAAAACTGGAGTTTGTGATGAAGACTAAGTTGACAGTTCCTCTTGAACACCAGTGTGCATGAGACATTGCATTAGGCACTAGGCAGCAGCCAACATCAGTTAGAGTCTGGCAACAGAAGCCGTTTTAATACCTCCCTTCACACTGTGTGGAATTACAGGCTTTTGCAATACATATTGTTTCCACGGACAAGTCATCCGAGGTTTCCCCCACCCCACCTCTGTACATCAGTAAACCATGTGTATTCACACTAGAGTAGGGTTAACAACATTAGTGGCATCACAACCATCAAAAAAAGGACAAGTTTCTATACAAGATCTTTGCAAAAGTTGCAACAGGATTAGTGCATTACGACAGAACCGGAGATAGAAAAAAAAAAAAAGAGTTGGCATGCTAGAGTCCAACAAATAAAGACAACAGGCAGCTCGTTGTATGTACTATATTGACAAGATACTGATTGGTTACATGAAGAAACATACAATACAAAATACAGAAGAAACCAGTTTTGCTTCCCTCTGCCCCACCCCAGAATACTCATGAGTGATTTGGTCAATAAGTGGCTGAAAAGCCAGAGTTTGTCACTCTAATGCTACAGTTTAGTGGTTGTTCTAGGCGTTTCGTACTGGTATTAGCCTTAGCTTTTACACACGGGTCATTTTAAACAAGGTTGCCTGGTCTCAGAATCCCTTTGTTTCCAATAGTGAACTACAGAAGGTGGGACCCGGGCGCTGCCCCCCCGGGAGGAGGAGCTGCCGGGCAGGCACCGGGCCGCGCATCCACCACCACCAGCAAGAGGGAAGAGCAGAAGTTCATATATTAAAAAAGTGACTTAAGACTTAGAATTGAATTAGTATTTGTACAGAAAGGTGCCAGGTGGAAGAACTCCCTCCAGCCTATGATCAGAAAGGGATGGAGAAATCACAGCGGCCGCCGGCGCAGCCGCTCTACGGTAAGTGCGATTGTTAGCGTGGGATCCAGTCACCTCCGTGGGTTCCAGGGCTCCGTCGGGAGCAGCTGCTCAATTGCTGCAGCACTGGCTCCTGCTGGGCTGACTGCTCTCCTGCAGGTCCACCACCCGATTCCTCCCTGCGCCACCAGGAGCGTTCTGCGGTTCATTTTTTGGCAGTTTCTTGGCTAGAAAGAGAGACGATGTCAGTGGGCTCCACGACAGAGGCCAATCTCTTCCCCAGCATGGCCCTGCTCCGGCCCAAGCCCTCCCCTCTTCGGGGGACTGGGACTGGGCAGCGCTGGCAGCACCAGTACAGCAAACCACCCCACTTCTAGTCCCAGCTGTCATCAACCCTGCTCCTTCCTCACTTGCCCCCCCAGATAAAGGAAGAGGGAACAGGCTTCACCAGGCAAAAGGAAAAAGCCAGAACCCCCCAGGGAGCGACCATTCACAGAACCACAGCAAAGTGGTCACAGACTCCAGTGAGAGCTTCCAGTCCCTGGCTGATGGGAGCTCCCGGGGGGCTGCTGGTGCCCAGAGCGACTCCGACCCCCTTTCCTCACAGGCTGTTACCTATTGCCATGAAGATTTCATTCACATTCATCGCTGTCTTTGCCGACGTCTCCATGAACAGCAAGCTGTTGTCATCTGCGTACGTTTGTGCATCCTACAAACAAGGACATCAGAGCGGTGACAGCACCCTGCCAAGGGGAGGCCCCAGCAGCCTGAACACACTTCACTCTCTGGACAACTAAACACCAAAAACACCCTGTCCCACCCCAGGCCAGACATTCCCCCCGTCCCCTGGCCATGCCTTGGGGCATCACCCCTGCCAGCACTGCAGGGCTGTGTCCCAGTAGACACAGTGTGTCCCCAGCAGCACAACACCGTGGGCTGGGAGAGCGGTGCACGCTGTGGGTGCAGCACCAGCTGCACTGGGCAGAGCTCTGAGATAAGGGCATCTCCTCCACAGCCTGCCTGAGACGAGGCAAGAGCTGCAAAAGCAGACAACAAGCTGGGAATGATCCTTCACATGTCTTGTATCTAGAAGATGTTTTGGACACTGCTGAAAGCAGCCCCAGACAAAACGGGAGACAGAAGCTTGTGCTCTGTGAGCCTTATTTCCCCATATTCATCATAATTATTACCAACGAGAGCTACAAGTGCTATAGAAGGAGACCATGAAAAGGCAATTCCCTCTGTAAGGCATCCCAGGGTCCTTGGCAGCAGAAATCTTGACTTCCACTCCCCCTCACCGAACCACTCTCCCCAAAGCCAAAAAGCTGCTTTCCTGACCCGCTCAGGTACAAACTGCTCTGGATTCCCACTCACCTGGAAGTCCACAGCTCTCTTGGCAGCAAGGTCTGCCTTGTTTCCTGCTAGTGCAATTACAATATTGGGGCTAGCCTGCCTCTGCAACTCTTTCACCCAGTTCTTGGCTCGTACAAATGTGTCCTGGAAGCAAACAGGAGGCAGCAGTCAGGAAGGGCAGCTCCTTATTAATCCACAGTGAAGATATGATTAGAGCGAGTCTTTCCTGTAAGCGGCGTTCTGCCTCTGCAGCACTTTGGAGCAGGATCCTTTATCAGCCCAGGCAGCCTTGGGCAGGACCCAGGAAGAAACTTAACAGTTTTCAGGAGACTCTGCTCCTCAGCTCTCCCAGGGCACCGAGGGGAAGCAGCAGCCGCCCCCCGACCCCGCAGACCCTCGGCCCCCGTGGTACTCACTGTGTTGGTGATGTCGTAGACAACGATGGCAGCCTGTGCCCCCCGGTAATACATGGGTGCCAGGCTGTGGTACCGCTCCTGGCCCGCTGTATCCCAGATTTCAAACTTCACCGTTGTGTCGTCCAGGCAGACCGTCTGTGTCAGGAAGGCAGCTGGAAGGGAAGGTGCGTGTTTGCCTCTCCAGCCACAGAGCCCCTGCGGCGAGTGCCAGGAGCTCCAGGCAGCCCTGCTTTTGCCTGGGGACCAGCAGAAGCCCCTGACAGAGGCCAGCACGGTGCCACTTGCTGGGGGAGTCGCAGCTCCGCTGTGCCATCAAGCTCCTTGCACACAGGAGCCACAGCACAGCCAGCAGGAAGGTGGCCATGACAGCCCAGGCAGCAGATGGCCACCAGAGCAGCCAGGCCCTTGCCCAGTGGCCTCCTCTCCCTGCATCACCAGGATGAGCTTTGGGGAACACCCCAGGGCCAATGCGCTGAACTCAGCCCCGTTACACTGCACTCCCCAGTTTAGCAACTGGTTATTTTCTTGTTCCAGCGAGTACAAAACCACACATTACACCTGGGATAAAGACAACCAGCCTCGGGTACAGCCTCAAGCAGAACAGAGCCCACACAGCCCTCTGCAGCACAGCATTGGGCCCCACTTGCCCATCAGCGGTAATTACAGCTCTACTAACTCCTCACACGGGTTACTATGGGGACAAATCAAGCCTCTTCTCAATACACACCTAATATTGCTGCCCAGAGACCCGGGTGCCAACTGACCTTTGGTTGGTGACACCATGCTAATGACTTCAAACTAAAGATCTACTAGATCTGAAAGAGCTGTGGAAGTAGTTAACAGCATTGGGCTAGAAACCACCCCAAAATCCCAGGTCTGAAAAGATAATTAAGGGCTATAAAGCAAGCTGAAGGCCTCAGTTCTAATTAGAAGGAGGAATTCAAGCACTGGAAGTGACAACGCCTTGGAGGCAGCACACACGGTTGCCATAGCATCATTCTCTGCTGCGCTGATCTTCACACCAACAAACAAGTGGTAATCCAAGAGGGAAGGCATTAGCTGCTTGGCTAGTTCTAGCCAGAACCCCAGACCAGACTGAAATCACCATTATTACTTCCGATACCCCCAGACCACATTAGCAAGGAGGCATCCTCCAGCACAGGCCTCTGGAGTTGGCTCTCACCTCCAATCGTGCTCTCCTGGTACTCGTGGAACTGCCCCTTCACGAAGCGCAGGACGAGGCTGGACTTCCCCACCGCCGACTCTCCCAAGAGGACAAGTTTAAACTGGCAGATTTTGTTTCCAGCCGCTGGTCCGTTCGGTCGAGCAGCTCCACCTCGACCTGCCATGGTGGCCTAAGTGCAGGAGTGCCAAGAGTTAAGGATGCTGTAGGTTCCACGCCGGGATCCACCTGGAGGCAGGTTGCAACTGGAAGAGGAGGTAAGAGTTAGTGACACACTCCTGGACCAGCTGTACCAGTTTTAGAGGGTGGGTTTGATCTGCAGCCACCATCAGCACAGGCAGGTGGTGACTCCTTCCCACGGTGGAAAGTTATCCCCGACATGCACCGCAGCACATCGGGCAGGTTCTGTCCATCACCAGCTCCTTCAGCAGGATCTTGAGTCTCCCGAGCCCCCCCCAGAGAAAGGGTACTGGTGACACAAGCTTTCCTCCCCCACCAGTGGGCCCTCCAGCACTCCCACTATGCTTGGACATTGCACACACCTTGCTAGGGTGAGGCAGGGAAAGAACAGCCAGCACCCCAACCGGTGTTATTAGAGCTTCGTCTATTAAAACAACAATTACACAGTTCATGGAGGTAACCGAGGTTGACCTTTAGCTCCTTCCTCCTCCCGGAGTTCACAAGGCAGCAGCTCAGGACTATCAACACCGCACAGAGATGTGCAAGTGCCACACGTAAGCCGTTACGGGAAGCGGTTCCGTGTGTCAGTCCCTCAGGTCACAAGGCACTCGGACAAAGGGCCCTTGCACTGTTACACACACAGTAGGGGAGGCACCGGGCAGCAGCCCCTCTCTGGGCACAGGCTGTGTATGCAGAGACCCCCAGCAGCTCCTCCCACCCAACAAGGGGCTCCACAGCTCGGTCCAAACACAGGCACCACCAAATGCTTCCCACATCCCAGCCCAGCCGCCTTATTCCCCTTATCCCACATCATTGCAGGCCACCAGGCTACTGGCCACATTCTTCATGAGCAGGCCCTTCAGACCCAGCCTCACAGAGCAGCACAAAGGGGCAGCATCACCCCTGACCAGAACTGCCACCCCACCACCCCAGCACCAGAGCTCTCGAGCTGTGCAGAAGCCCAGAACCGTGGTGAGAGCAGCAGGACGAGCCGTCGGACATCCCTCTCCAGCCACCAGGGAAGTCTCGGTGCCTCCCTCCCCACTTCTCAGCTGCTCACAGGGAACGGGAGCACTTTCAGTTACACAGATTTAGGCATATTTCCTGTTCTCATCACAACTCCCACTTCCTGTCAATGAGAAATGCTACAACTGATCGCATCTGCTCTGTATCACCACTTTCCCTGCACAACCCAAGCTCCTCGTTGACAGGGACAACTGCCAAAAAAAAAAAATCCCCCAAAAGCCAATTTCTCCTTGTTCCCAGTGTACCCCCAAGGAAAGCTTGGGTATGCTCAGAGCACACCCAGCAAATACCAGATTCCTATGAATAAGCAGCTTAAAGCAAGTTAAACTGGGCCTGAACTGGAGCAACACGTGCAGTGAACAAGGCTCAGCACTGAGGTTCACCAAAGAGGAGTCTCAAACACCAGCTTTCCAGAGCAAAGCAAAGTTTAGACGCTGTGAGGAGACTTTAACTATGGCTCAAGTTTCACTCAATTCCACCATTCAATAGGAAACCTCCAGCCCAAGTGCTGGTCCTGAGGGAAAGCCCATCGCATCACAGCTGGAGAACCTTCCAGCTCTCCAAACACCACAGCACTCAAGCACACCCTGACCAAGACACTCAGCTCAAATTGTTGTGGCCAGGGAACAAGGCGGCAGAACCTCCTGTGAGGAGAGTGCTGTTCACTGAAGAACCCAGGAGGAATAGCTCCAGCACAGGGAGATGTTCCTACAGCCTGGGTGGTGCAGAAGCCCTAGATCCCAGCAGCCCATCCAGCCTTGGGTTCAGTCAGTGGAGAAGCTGCAATTGGGAGCCAGGTCCCTCGCAAAAGCCAGTAACGGAGTCAGGACCCCCCACGCCTCTCCTGAGGAAGGACACTTGCTGTTCTGACAGGATGAGAAGTCTGATAAGCAGCAAATCAGCAGTTTATTTTGCTGGGCAGTGAGGAAGCAGCATTCTGTCACCCTGGCCAGGGTTACCCTCAGGTTGGAGGGTCACAACAGCAGCTCAGCACCGCTACCACTCTGAAAAGGTCCCCACCTTTTAGAGTTTCTCCTCTAACAAGCATTTGCAAGGGAATGGCTTTTGCGGGTTTAGCCCCACATTCGTTACCCAGGGCAGTCCATCAGCAACCCGTAAGCTCTGCCACTGCTTCAGACTAACGTTCTGCACATTAAATGCCACGTGAATCATCCTCCTCCGAGTTATGAGCTCCTGAAATGTGATAGGGGTGATTCCCAGAGCAAAACAAGGAAATGAGCCTGTTGACATCCTTAAGTCTTAGCCTGACCTATATTTCACAGATCTCCATTAATTTTGCCATCTGGTTGTGCCACATGAACTCACACAGAATTAAGCAACTGTGTCCCGCATCCAGCTCATCCCAAAGAAGTGCTGATCAGGGCAAGCAGTCGAGCAGCTACAGCCTTTGACCGCTTTTAGTTATGGAAAACCTGATGATCATCTGAAGATGGTTTGAAGTTTGGCTGCAGGACATCATGATCACCCAAGAAGCTGCCAGACCTTTACGGTGTCTGGTGGAGTTTATGCAGTTCCAATGACCCCAACCACAACCATCCCACTGGGGGTCTCGGGCTAAGAACCTACACGAGATCAGCGACCAGCTCAGCTTTGCTCCTGATGTTCACAAAAGATCAAATATCTGAAGTGACAACCAAAGCTGTAGCCAGCAAGGACTCTCCATTGCAGGGGGGTAAGTTTTTGCTAATGCCAACATCTTTGAGGTTTTCTACATTCCTGCCAGGAACAGAACTCCGCTGGCTGCCGAGGGGACAGCCGGCAGAGCCACACAGCCCAGACCAGCGCTGGACCAGCCCACTCCACTCAGTGAGCACCACTTTGAGAAATGGGGGGGTGCTCTGGGCTGAACGAAGCCATCTCCCATGCTCAAGGGGGATGCCCATCCCCATTTCCAGCGGAGGGGCTGGGGCACAGCCCTCCCCACTCCTGGGAGAACACGGACGCTCCAGCCTCAGGTCAGATGGAAATAACGACAGCGACCCTGGGCAGACAAGAGAAAGCAGCTGAAGCCACAGCTTGATATAGGGATTCAACACGAAGGGAGGATCTGATAGGCTGCTCATGTAATCAAGATTAACAAGTACTAATTTTCCTGCTAGCTGCTTCTGACTGGTGGAACTCAGCAGCCTGGGATGGCACCAGCCTCACCCGAAGGCAGGAGCTGGTTTGTTTGCTGGGCCTGCCCGTCTCCTGCCCACTGAAGCGCACACGGGAGCTCTGCGTCACAGGCAAAAGTACCCGGGATTTTAACGTGAACTCCTGGAACAGCCTCTCCTCTGCTTTGAGACCACAGACAAGCCTGTGCCGGATGCTGCCCAACAGCCGAGCGCTCCAGCTCTGTCACTTTTGCAGTTTGTGCTCCTCCCAAACCGTGCCTGATCCCTGGGATTTCCTGCAGGGGCTCGCACACTCCCATGGATAGCGAATTCAGGAATTTGAGTGCCCTACACAAGAAAGCACACGCCAGCGCTGCTGCATTCCCAGCCTACCCAGAGGAAGGCAGGTCTGCGGAGCCGGCAGGATGCTCGAGAATAGCACAAGAGCCCATTCCAAACAAACCAGCCCAGTCCAGCACCCCAGTCCCCACGGGGCCATTACTGTCTGATCCCCGTGTTAACCCCTGCACGAGAATGGCTTTACAAGCCTCCCTGTCACAGGGAAGCCAGTAGTTCAAGGTGCCAGAAGTTACAGAATCTGATCTTTTTGCCCTGCGCTCACCCAGCAGCGAGGACTACTCCGAAAGCTGGTGGTATTTAGAAACCCAACCCTGACGAGACTCATTACCCAAGAGCACTGCTCCTGCTCCCAGCTATGCAAGAGGCCATTTCACCAGGGATTTGTTGGCTTAGAATCAAAATACTCAAGACAAAAGCCCCAGTGAAGTATTTATCTTGTTAAATAGCTGACAGCGTTACATGAATTTCTTGGCAAAGCCACCCCTGAAGTTACGGAGAGGTTTCGCTTCACCTAACGCCGAATGGGCAGCGAGCCACCACCAGCAGGAAGCTTTGCTACCTCCCTCCCACCCAGGGCCGGCCGGAGTCACCAGCAGCAAGTGCAGGACCCACCACAGCAACACACAGAGTCCCCAGCCCAGAGCAGCAGAGCCTGGAGCCTCAGCCTGATTTCCCAATATATTCCTACGATTAATAAGAACAAACTCCAAAGGCCCTGCTGCAGCAGGGCCCACGCCGGAGGAAGGAATAACAGACCCAGCTCCTACCCATGAGATGAACCAGGGAACAGACTCGAAGTACAGACTCCAGTCCATTGGCCCCATAAAGTCTCATCAATTTTAATACTTCAGCTTTCTACAGACAACACGCACTTCCCTCTGCAAACAAAGAACACTCAGTCTCCTGATCAGTCAGGCTGTAACCTGGAGCTCCAGTAACAGCTCTGAACTGGGGAACTGGTCACTGCAGTTGTCAGGAGCTGAGCTACAGACTTAAAATGTAGATTCACAGCCCTAAACCAGCTCAGAGAGCCCTTCCAGAAGTCCTCCCGAGGCTGTCACACCTCTGTAAGTTAAAGTCACAACTTCTCTGTAGAGTCTCTTTAGAATGTGCCTCCCAAAGGCTTGGGCAGGCTCCTCTGATTTAGAGGTAAATAGGACTTGAATTGGCAAAGAGTTAAATCCCTTTTTGTTGGTAACTACAAGTAGAATCTGTAACACCAGCTCCTTATTATGGTTTTTAATCTGTTCCCCAACATCTGCAGAGGCCTCCAAAGCAGCCCCAGCCACCGGCTGTTTTCCAAAACAGCTTTTTCACAAACAATTCTATCATCAGAGCTTTCAAGGCCACTGCCCCACAGCTCCCACTTGACCCAGCCCGGCCGAGCTGGCAGGTCAGTATAAACACAGCCCCCCCCAAGCGAGCTGAAGGCTTGTGAAGGCCAAGCAGAGCGAGACAAAGCCATCTTCCTCTTGTCTTCTCTAAAGCTGGGCTAACAAAGTCTTCAAGGCAAGGCAAACCCAAGAGGAGAAATTGCAATGAAGGCCAAGTCTGCTATTTCTCATGGCCCCACCAAGGCTGCTGCCCGGTGCTGAGCACAAACCGAAGGTCTGACCTGACCAGGCAGTGTCACACGTGGACAAGACACTGAGATCCACCCAGAACACTGTCACAGAAAGTGCTGCTCTGTCTGAGCCCGAGTCTCACTTGCTGGATGTCTCCTGCTGGAATCGGGCAGGTCAGCTCTAAACCTGCCAGGAAACTCTGAAGCCAGGGACACCCATGCACCCTACAAGGCTGATCCTTTGGAAGATGAGGCACAGGTCACAGCCTCCACAACCCCTTCCTCTAGCCAGTCCAGCCCCCCCACGCCCCACAGAGGGGTTTCCCATGTGTGTTAGCCTTTAGCAGAAAGTCTTGAAAACACTTCACGAGGTACACAGACATTACAGTTACTGACACTGCCTCCGAGCTACAGCTTTTTAACACTCAAAGACAGCGGATGGGGTATCAGCTTATTACCACATCGGTCACACTGGCAGCACAAGGAAGTTCCACACCTAATCCAGTGGGGCTTTTAATTCTGCAGCATAGCGTGACTAATTGCTTTTAAAACTGCAGTTACTGTCCTATTAGATCAGCACAGCCAAACAGGGAGACTTGTGGTGAGGGCAGGCTGAGGTGCAGTGCTTCTGCCTGGCCCCGCATCCCAGGAAAGCAGTGGGATAACACTGGAACTCAGGTTCCAGCCGGGACCACCGAACTCCCCATTGTGTTGACGTGATGCAAGTGAGGCCACACCAGATCTAAGCAATGGAAGGCCTGTAAATGCAGGCTGTCAGCACTGCTTTGCTCAAGCTCTACTGACACACTTGCAAAGATTGCTTTAAAAAGAGTGGAATGAGAAGTGGCAGCTTGCTACCGAGTGTGAGCAAGGCACAAATTGCAGCAAAACACTTCTGTGAGAGGGTTTTGCATCCCCTCCATTTCACATCACCTTCTCAGCAGCCCCCATATTCCCTGTCCCCACGTTAACTCCCTCTTGGAGGCCTTTCATACTTGCAGTTACCCTTTATACTGCAAGAGCCCAGTCCTGTTTCACAGGGGACGAGGCACAGCCAAGCTGAAGGAGTGGCTCAGGAGCACGGTCCAGACCAACTACAAACTGAATAAAAGCATCACGTTTTTAATTCTACAGGCAAGGTTCTTTTAATGCCTGTTCCTGATACCGTCCACTGCTCAGCACCCTCAAAGGACACAGCTGAATTCTGACCAGAAGTCCAGCAACACGTGCCTTTAGACTCTGGGAACAAGAACACAGGATCATAACAACGCAAAGCAGAAAACTGCCATCTTCACTGCAAAAGAATCAGTGACCTTCATGATATCTTTTCCAGACAGCACAAAGATCTCTTGCCTCAGGCAGCTCCTTATTTGGAGCTCTACCAAATAAAAGCAAACATGAAAATCAGTGTTTTCTTATCTGTTTATGTAGAACTACTCCAGCAGTTCATTCCTGTGCTCCAGGGGAGTAAAGCGCTCCATTTAGGACTTACATTAAACTTTATTCCTCCCCGATACTGTCACTTGCAGGAAGGCTCACTGTTCCTGGCTCACGTTTGGAGTGTTACTCTGACAACTTCACACAACTTGCATAAGAGGACTTCAAACTTCATACCCCAAGGGAAGAAAACAGCTGACTCCGACATTTCTACATTCTCCTCTCTTTTAAGTATGCTGACCGAAATACTGTGGGCTACACCCACTTCATTAGAAGCGTTCCCATTTCATTTCCTGTGTCTGAAAGCACTTGGCATTCTTTCCCTTTGCAGGGAGATGCCACCAGCACCCTCCACTAAACATGCGCTGGTTTGAGAAGTCGGGATCAAGAGTTAATGACCAGCTGGGCCCAGAGCAATTCTAGAGCTGATCCCTCTCAAAGCTTTGCTGTGATGGAGATAATTCCACTTATCACAGCCATTAGATTTGGCCCAGCACACAAGGTACAAATACGCCACTGGACAGTTGTGTTTCGGACACTGCCTGATCCACTCCTGGTTGCACAGAAAGGAAACTGCCCTAAATCCAACTCTGCTCATGGTAAAACTAGACCGATGTTTTACTGTACCAGCCACACACCAAGCTGGCCTCCCCCTTACTGCTCTCTGGCAACTTAAACCCCTCTTCAGGAGCCCCATTTCATCTCCCTTGTGTTGTTCCCTCACCTGAAGGGTGTCAGCACCTCCTTAAGCAGCCTCAAGGGACCCACACCTGAAAACAAGGATCAGCTACAGTAGCCTCTAGAGGCAGGTTTTGCTACAAAAGCGGTTGACTTTGGGCACGCTGTTGAGACTGAAGAAATGTCTGAGAATTTCAGCCCTGAGACTCAGTTACCAAATCCAAGCATTGCTCTCCTTAACCTCACAGCTCCCTACAGACTCGTGCTTTACCTGCTCTCCTCGCTCCGAGGACAATAACACCGATGTCTTGTAGCTGCCTACACACACACTATTCTGAATTCTTCACCCGTTTCAGTCACAGTTCTTTCACCTTATTATCCAATTAAGCTGAAAAAAAAATTTAAAAAAGCTTTTAAAGTCAAGGCAGTAGCAAATATTAATGAGATATTCCAAGAAAGTTCACTCAGGCAGCTCGGCATGTCAGGCCAACATGAATCAGAAGTATCTTTCTTTTTTTGGTCTCAACCAAGCTTCAGAGTCCTGCCCTCGGAGCCAGCTCAGGAGCCCTAGCGGGGCACAAAGTGGAATTGATGTCATGCTGTGAGCAGGGCAGCTCGAATATGTGTTGCCCCACCGCGCAAAAAGCTAAGAATAGTAGATGGATGCGAGTCGTTCCACATAAGACTTAAAATAGTACCTCGGTGTAACTCTCTTCCCTCTGATTTCCTTACACGCCTGGAAGCAGTCAAGGTCAGAACTGCGACAGCCACGTACAAAAGCAACAAGCTAAAGGTCAGCTGAGATGGGGTCAACACTGCCTTTGGTCTCGCTGGCAGAGCCGGTGACAGTGAGAGTCACAGTCCAACTGTGACTGTCAGGGCTCCTCACAGCCCCCACCCAGCCCCAGGAGCTTTAGCAGCTCCTTGAACATGACCAGAACAGGGTACGAGTAGCTTTCCCAGGATTTAGCACTACAAGCCTGTTGCTCACACTCACATCTGCACTACTGGCCTCTGTTGGATCTCAGCTTATGGGCAGTGGCTGCTCCTGCCACGCAGAGGCTCTAAGGACACCCTTGCACCCGAGCGCGCCCAGGCTTCCTTCCAGACAGGCTACAAAACATTCTTGCAGACTCCGTGCCTCATTCAAGAGCCCACAGCACCACATAATTCGCTTCACAAACGCCCCATGGGGGGGACAGGGGCTGCGCCCATCACCAGCAGCAATGGAGAACAGTCTCCAATCCCCTAGAAGCTATTTTCAGCAGATAAAGTCACGTCCTTCATTCCAGCAGCTCTCTGCTCGGGAACCCGGCTGGGCTCCCAGAGTCTCTGCTCCCGCTCCAGCAGCTGACAAGCTACAACTAAATATCGTACCACTGCTGTCCGTACAGGTGCCACACCTTCCCAAGTTCCATTTAACTGTCACACAGTCATCGCTACAAGAGGGACAGAGGCTCCGGGGCCGGAGCAGCACACCGAGTGCAGCACCGGTACCGGCTGCCGAGTGAGCCCCTCCCGGTGAAGGGAACCGGCCCGAAGAAGGCTCAGACCCGCGGCTCCCGCTGCCGACGTGACGTTCTTCCCGAGCCTGAGGCCATCACCTTCGACGTGTGGATCTTTCCGGCCAGCACGGCGCCCGACCAGGCCGGTACCACCCTCCGCCGCTCCCTCGCCTCGCCAGGGCCGCCACGGGGACCTGCCCGTCCGGGGCCCGGCGCCGGGAGGCTTATTTCGGGTAGCCCCGAAGTCAGCGCTCCCCGCCCCGCTCCACACCCCACCGGCCTCGCCCTGCTCCGCTCCCACTGCGGAACCCCCAGCTGCCTACCCCCCGCCCCGGCCGGGCTCCCGGTGAGCCGGGTCTGCAGCGCACGGGCCCGGTGGAGCCGGAGCCCCAGGGCAGGCACCGCCCGGGGCAGGGCTGGGCACCGAGCCGCGCCGGACCCCGCCTGCCCGGCACCCCCCCAACCCGTCCCTGCCGCGGCGGAGCGGGACGAGAGGGCCCCGCCACCCTGGCCCCACTCACCGCCCGGAGCGCCGCTCCCCCCGCCGCAGGTGAGTCTCACAGGCCCCGGCCCTCACTTCCGCCTTTACCCGTTCCGCTTCCGGATCCGCCCACCCCTTCCGCTCCTAGCCCGCCGCCCACAGGCAGCGATACCTGTCAATCATCTTCACCCCGCCCCTCAGGGCCTCCGCCCCCTCCCGGCCGCACAGCCTCACGTGAGGTGGGCATCATGACGTTACGTTGCGACGCGCCCGGCGCGAGGGCCGATGGGAGTTGTAGTCCAGGGGACTGGGATCCCCGCGAATCGGGGGAACCGACGCGGGGGGAGGGCGACGACCTCGGGCGACCCCGCGGGGACGGGGAAGGGGGTGGGATGGGGTGGGGCGTGGCGGGACGGAACGGGATGGGACGGCGGGCAGAGACTTACCCGGAGCCGGGGCTGGAAAAATAGAGCCTTTATTTCCCGTTTTGGGGGGGGGGTGTTTAACGGCATCACCAGGGAGCCGGCACCTCGGGGCCGGGCGGGAGCCGCCGCGACCTCCCGGGGCACCCTCCGCAGCGCCCCGCCGAGCCCCCGAACAGTCCCCGCGGGTCCCGGTCCCGGTTGTACAAAAGCCCCCGCGAGCAACAAGTATAAAACCGTATGAAAATCCCTGCTGGTGTCGGGCGCTGCCCCCCCGTGCCCCCCCCCTCCCGCCGCCTCCGGGGGGTCCCGGTGAGCAGGGGCGGGCGGGAGCTGGCGTGTCCCGGGCAGCGAGGCAGGCGGGGCGGCGGGCGAGGGACACCCCCCCCGGTGGCGAGGGTCCCCCGGTGCCGCAGGGTCAGTGGGAGCTGGCGGAGCCGGAGCGGGGCTGGGGGTGGGCGCGGGGGCGGCCGCCGGCGGAGCAGCCGGGGAAGGAGCGGGCGGAGCGGGGCGGCAGCGAGCGGGGCGGCGAGCCCGAGGCCGGGCGGGGGTCGGGACCGGGGGTCTCCCCCGCCGGGGGGCAGGGTCCCCAGGGGCCGGCGGCGGCGTGGGCCGAGCGGCTGCGGAGCGGGCAGCGCTGGGGCGGGGGGCTGGCGGGGGGGGGCGTGCGGGAGCGGGGGGGCGCGGGCGGCGGCGAGGGGAGCGGCGGGGGCCGGGGGGGCGGCGGGGCGCCCAGGCGGCCCTGGAGCAGCTCCATCATGCCCTGCAGCTCCCGGCCCAGGTGGGACACCTCCTGGTTGAGGTGGGTGATCTGGAAGAGGGGGGACGGCGGTGAGCCCCGGCGGACACCCCCGGCCCCGCGTGTCCCCCCCGCCCCGACCCCCACCGCACCTCCTGGTTGAGCCTCTTGATGTTCTGCTTTATCTCCTCCGCCTCCACGGCCAGGGCTGGGCCCCCCGCCTCGGTCCCTGCCGGGGAGGACGTGGCCGGTGGTGGAGAGCTTCCCCAGCTCCCCAGCCCCCCGGCCCGTGCCCCGGGGGTACCGGCTGTGGGGGACCCCCTCGCCGCACTCTGCAGCGGGGCGTCCACGTCAAAGGAGAAGGTTTGTGGCTCCGACATTCCCCCATTGTCTTCAATCCCATCCACAACTCTAGGGCAGGGAAGGGGTGAGATTTGGCTACCACCACCCCCTCGCCCCTCTGCTGCCGTCCCCAGTGGCCTCCCCCACGGCAGCAGGACGAACCACCAGCGTGTTCCAGCCTTACCTGGGGCTGAGGTCCGGGGGGCCGTAGGTGTGCAGGGAGGGGATGAGGAGCTTGGCCGGTCTCCTGCCCGCACCGCCCTCCTGCGCCGGGAGCCGGGCGTCCCTCCGGCACTGGGGAGAGGGGCTGCGGCCCCGGCTGCAGCGGGCTGGGGAGCGGCAGTTGCGCCGCAGGGCTGAGATCTGGCACAACTCATCACCCAGGAGGCTGCTCAGGGAGCCGCGGCGCCCCGGGCTGCTCAGCTGGGGCAGCAGCAGTTTGCGGCGGGTGACAGCGGAGGGCGAGGGCTGGAAGACCTCGTCGGGCTCCTCCTCGTCCTCCAGGATGGAGGGAAGGGGCTTCTCCAGGGTGGCACTGCTCTCCGGACGAGGCTGCAGGGAGGAGGTCAGGGCTGGTGCCCACAGAGGTGCCAAGGCCGGGCATGGCCACCCCTGCCCCATCCTTCCCCCTGGACAAACCTGGGGTGCCTGCGACAGCCGTGGGGACCGGGAGTAGCGGCAGAGCCCCTGTAGGGAGAGAGAAAGTGGTGGCTCAGTGGCTCGTGGGACCCTGCACGGCTCCGCGGGGACCAGCCACGTGCAGACACAGCCCTGGGCACATGCCCACCCACTCCCCACCTTGGCATGGAATTCTCCTCTCGGTGCCCCCCCTGAACGGCCAAACCTCCCCTGGCCCTGTGTATCAGCCCCATCCTGGTTAGCCCCAGCACCAACCGTCACAGCCCCTCATCTGCTCTCCATCCTCTGCTGCTCTCATGACACTGATGAGCTGCCTGGCCTCAGCCTGCGCGTCACAAGCCAGAACCATGTCTGAGCCCCAGCTCCCAGCCCTGGCTCAGCCATCAGAGCATCGGCTCCCCCGGACATGTGCTGCCCAGGGAAGGGTGCTCGGGGCTTCCGCAGGACCTGGCAAGCTCCGTTTGCACCCACCCACCCACCCACCCTTGGTTTATCTGTACCCCTCCTGGGCGATGGACACGTTGGGGTACCTGGGATCTAGAAAGCGACCTCCTGCCCCACCTCTGCAGAGACTGGGGGCTCTGGATGCCAGGGGGGTGGGGAGGGGAATGCTCTCGAGGGGCCCCCAGCCGCTCGGTGCCAGTGCAGCGCCAGCAGCAGAGCTGGGGGAGGAGAAGCGCTGCAGAGCTATTTCTGCAGCAGAACATCCCCCCGGCTGCCGGAGCTGGCAGCGTGACTAAACCCGGCAGCCCCCGGCGCTGCCTCCTGCGCGCTTGAGGGGCCATGCCCCACCTGCTTGTCCTGCCATGCCCCCCGTCTCCTTCACCCCATTTCCAAGCCCTCCATCCACCTCAGCCCCTGCATTGCGAATGCTCTTGCTTCCAGTTCCCCAGGTTGCAGGGAGCTGAGAGGAGCTGGGACGGGACGTACCTGGGTGGCCGGGGTGGCTCAGGTAGCCCCCGCCGCGGCCACAGAGCCTGGGGACCGTGAGCAGGGAGCGCACAAACTCCCCTTCCGTGGCTGTGGGGAGCCCCAGCCCTGCTCCGGTCTCCCGGTCTGCGAGGACGGGAAGGGGCCTGCGAGGGAGGACACGCACCCACCTCCATCTCGCTGCCCTCCCGCAGGTTGAAGGTCAGGTCCTGGTGGATGTCTGCTGAGAACTTGCTGGCGTACTCGGGGTAGAGCTGCAGCACCTCGCAGAGCCCCCGCAGCCCGATGTACTGCAGGTCGCAGTAGGTCAGCGCCTTCACGTCCGCGTTGGTCTTGATCACCCGCTCCGTGCTGCACAGGTCGGCTCCGATCAAATCCCCTTTGCCTGCGGGAGGGGACGGGGACGGGCGAGCAGCGTGAGCCCCGGCCGGGCAGCAGAAGGGGCTGGGGGGGAGAGCCCTCACCGCCTGCCCCTCACCCAGGATGGCCAGGACCACGTTGTCCTTCAGGACCTCAAGGGAGCCGGAGCAGACGAAGTAGTTGGCCTGCAGCGCGTCGCCCTGGCGCAGCAGGTACTCCCCCGGGGCGCAGAACGAGGTCTTGATGTGGAGGGAGAGGGAGCGCAGGCAGCCCCGGCTGGCCGTCTCGAAGATGGGCAGCTGCAGGATGTCCTTGTTGAGGTGCATGGCCACGTCCGCCCGCAGCTCGTCGGGGAAGTCGTGCAGCAGCTGGGGAGAGCGGGGCTGGGGTGCGGGTGGCGAGGAGCAGCCCCCCACACACAGCCTGGCAGCCCCAGGGGGCGCGTCCTGCTCCGGAGCCGAACATCTGGCCGCTCGGCTGCCTCAGCAGAGCCCAGCAGTCCCAGCTGGCAAACACGGGCCAGCTCTGGCCGTGGGTGGGCTCCCTCTGCTCCCCCTGCCTCTGCCGCTCCCTGTGCCGGCAGGAATCTGCCTGGACCTGGCACACAGCTCCGGTCCCTCCAGCAACAGGGCACGGACATGTGCACACACACACACTCTCTCACACACACACGCTTGCACTCTCAAAGCTGGCCGTGCCACCCCATCACCCCCAAGCTGGGTGCGGGACGGGGGGCTGGAGGAGTCCTGGCCCAGCCCGGCCAACACCTCCTACCTCGTTGGCGTCGATGCCGTTGTTGACCGACCAGGTGGTCTGGAAGTACTCCAGCATCCTCTGCTTGAGCTGCTGGGGCAGGCGGTGGACGCGGATGAAGTCCTTGAGGTCCTTCATGCGGGTGTGGTAGAGGGAGCGGCGGGAGTACATGCGCTGGATGATGGCCGTGACGTTGCCGAAGACGACGGCGTGCATCAGCGCTGGGGGCCGGGAGGGCAGCGTCAGGCCCCCGAGGGGACTGCTGGGTGGGGGCTGTGGCGTACAGGGGTTGGGGGTTTGCCCCCTCCAGCAATGTGGGGCCGAGGGGTGCAGCGTTGTGGGGCTTCCCCCCCAACCCCAGCCCCAGGGCTGTCCCTCAGGGCACATGCATTCATCGCCTCCCCGCCCCGTGCCCTTCCCGGGTACCTGGCGCACCCCCTGCTCTGGCAGCCAGGGATGAAGCCCCCCAAGCCCTGCCCCACTCCCTGCCTCACCCCCGATGAGCATGGTGCAGATGGAGAAGATCTTCTCGGCGTCGGTGTTGGCGCACACGTTGCCGAAGCCCACGCTGGTCAGGCTGCTGAGGGTGAAGTAGAGGGAGGCGATGTAGGCGCTGCGGATGGAGGGGCCCCCCACCGAGTTGTTGATGTAGGGAGCCTCCAGCCTCTTGCCCAGCTCGTGCAGCCAGCCTGCCAAGCACAGCCGGGGGGTTAGCGCTCGGGGGGGGGGCTCAGCACAGCTCCCCTCCCTGCCCCCAGCCTCCCTGTGTCCCACCGGACTGCCCTCTGCCCGCTCCCTCCCATCAGTGGCACCGGGGGAGCCAGGCGTCCTGAGCACCCTCACGCAGGGGGGGGGGGGGGGGGGGGGGGGGGGGGGGGGGGGGGGGGG
>JAOTQQ010000011.1:3993411-4061460 GCA_026546715.1 Gallinago undulata | reverse complement strand
CCCCCCCCCCCCCCCCCCCCCCCCACGCCCCAGCAGCCCCCGCTCACCGATCTCCCAGGTCTGGGGGTCGTTGCTCTCCATCTCCTTGCGGCCGATGACGTACCAGATGCAGGCCATCCAGTGGGCCAGCAGCGCGAACATGGACATGAGCAGGGTGAGCACCATGGCGCTGTACTGCGAGTACCGGTCCAGCTTCTGCAGCAGCCGCAGCAGCCGCAGCAGCCGCACCGTCTTCAGCAGGTGAACCAGCGAGGTCTGGGGAGCGGGGCAGGCGGGTGAACCCCGTGGAGATGCAGGCACAGACCCCCCCACATCCCTCCCCGCGGCAGGGACCCTTCAACACCCCCCCCCCCCGCAACTGCCAGGGGGGTTGTGGGCTACGGGGCCAGCTGGGAAGAGCGTGTCCCCGAGCAGCCTCCCACCACTGAGCCTCCCACCACTGTGGCCAGAGCCCAGCGGGCAGCCGAGGTCACAGCTTGTGAGGCCACCAAAACCCCCCCGGGAGATTTAGGGTGCTGCCGAGGGGCAGGGAGGTGACCGGGGGAGCAATGGCTTTGCCAGGCTGCCCGTCCTGCCCAGCCACACCTGCGTGCCCCCGGCACTCACCACGGTCACGTTGAAGACGTAGAGCAGATCGAAGGGCAGAGCGGCGATCAGATCCACGAAGAACCAGGTGGCCACGTAGTGGATGCAGATGGAGCGGGGGTCGTACACCACCTGGCCCGACTGGCTCACGTACGTCGTCCGGAAATTCAGGATGATGTCTGCCCCGGGAGAGCAGGACCAGCCCTCACCGCCTCTGCCGTGGCCAAGGGAGCTGGGCCAGGGGCCATGGCCAATCTGGGTCCCACTCTCAGGGTACTTGGCACCAGCAGCAGGGGCTAAGTGATGCCCACTCCCCTCTCTGTCACCCCTCAGGACATCTCCTCTGGCCACATCCCTGCCCCGCTCAGACATGTCCCCCGTCCCGTGCAGATGCTCAGCCCTGGGCACGGACCTACCCAGGATGAAGAGCATCTCCACGGCGATGTCACTGACGATGGTGCTGCGGGCGGCCGAGAGGCTGTCCTCTGTGCCCGTGAAGCAGACGTTGTAGGGGACAGTGATGGCCACGTAGAAGGTGGCCAACAGGATCAGCCAGTCCCAGAGGGCCTTGAAGATGCTGTAGTGGAGCAGGATGAAGCGGGACTTCTGCACCGAGGCCACTTTGTACTCAGGGATGGACGGCTTGTTCTCAAACACATTCTGGAGGAACAAGCGGCAGGGTGGCACAGAGATGGCACAGGGGCCATCCCACAGGAGGGAGAAAGGCCACCACACCCCCCCCTCCTGAGTCCTGCCTGCCTGGGCTGACAGACACATTTCCAACAGGGCACGTGGGCCACACTGAGGTCACCCCCAGAGATGGGCAGAGAACGCCTGATTACGGCACATAAATTAACGCTGTGCTAATGCTATTAACAATAATCCACTGGCACCACCAGCTGCTGCCCAGAACCATCCCAAGTGCCAATTCAGATGCTGGGGCAGAGCCACCCCCCCCCCCCTCTGCAGGGACACAGTGCTGCTGGGGGGCAGCGAGAGCCCAGCCTGGGCGGGGGGAGAGCGGGCTCCATCCCACTCAAGCCCCCATGACTCGAGACTGGAACCCCCCGCCCTGGCCCCACATCTGCCCATCGCTGCAGCCAAGCCTGGGGACCTGGGTCACCGCAGCCACACAAATGGGCTGGCACAGAGACGACACCGGTCCCTGCTGCCGCTGGAAGCCCCGGGGCTGGCACCCGCAGCCTGGTAACGGCGCTCCCCGGGGCCGGCACGGCCGTGCTGCGGGCAAGTGCTGGGTTTGCCTGACAGCAAATGTGTGAGGAGAGACACAACCCTGCGAGAGCTGCCAGATCCGTTCTCCCCACAGCAAGCTCTGGGCACTCCCTGTCTCTCTCCTGCAGCCACCAAACCACATTTGCAGCCGGGGACAGAGAGCTTTCCTGGGTCTGGGGGGGCCAGTGAGGTGCGTGCGTGGGAAAAGCATCCCAGGGAGACCGGGCTCTGCTGCGGGGCTGGTCCCGGCAGAGCCGCTGGTGCCAGCAGCCCCAGCCCGGGAGGCACCGGGCGAAGCTGAGGACTCCCCCAGGTCCTTACGCGGTTGATTTTCATCTCGCCGCCGCGGTCCCTCCGGGCAAACTGGCTGCTGAGGCGGTGCAGCACCGTCCGGCCCTGCCTCTGCGCCGCCCGCAGGTGCGAGCTGCTGGGCTTCCTGCTCCTCTGCTTCTCTGCGGACACGACACGCTGGGTTAGTGGGAGGCTGCGGCACTGCTGGTGCAACAGAGCAGGGGCTGCTTTGGGACCCCTCCTTGCACGGGTGCACAAAGGCGGGCAGGACCCAGCGGGGAACCGGGAGCCCCTTCGCCACGCGTCCGCTGCACACACCACTCCCCAAAACCTGTCCCCATCCCCCAGCCATGGCTCACCCTCCTTCTTGTCACCCAGGTGGCTCCTGCCCCGACTCTCTGTGATGTCCTTGAAGGAGAAGAGGAAGAGCACCACCTCCCCCTTCTCGTTCTTGATGGGCATGATGTCCAGCAGGCACCAGAAGGCAGTTCCTGTGTGGAGGAGATGGGTGGTGAGAGCAGGGCAGCCTCCCCGCTGCTCAGCGGCTTCACCCAAGGGCTGGCACGGGGCTGAGCCCCATCTGGAGCCGCGGACCCAGCCCCGTGCACCACTCACCACCCTTCTTGTAGAAGCAGACCTCGGTCTGGTACTCCTGCCTGCCGTCCAGCACCTTCTCGATGCGCTGCAGGACGGGCTCGCTGGTCTCGGCCCCGTAGAGGAAGCGGCAGCTGCAGTTCTTCTGCATGACCTCGGTGCGGGTGAAGCCGGTGAGGTCGCAGAAGCCGTCGGAGCAGTAGACGATGGGGAAGCCGCGGTGGACCTGCGCGTTGGCCAGGATGAAGTTGCTGTCTGAAAGGAGACGCAGCCACCCCTGAGGGCTCGGGACCACCCTGGGGGGCTCAAAGGGGAGCACAGCCCTCCCGGCCACCCATGGGCCCCTCTAGGAAGCAGAGCCGGGTCTCCATCCAGCTGCCCCCAGCTGCTCCCAGAGCTTGCTCACCCCCTGCCCTGCTGCCCCCGAGGTCTCATCCTGGGCAGGACCCCAGCCCCACACACTGGAAGGGGAAGGAGCCCTGATCCAGCTGCTGGCTCCCGGAGCCAGAGCCGTGATCCCGAGCGAGGCCATTCATGCCTCCCCCTCGCCATCTGCCATTCCCACCTCCCACCGGGGCTCAGGCAGCTTATCCGGAGCCGCGGCAAACCCAGCCGGGTGCTGCCAGCCCAGAGCAAAGCAGGGTGTCCCCAGCCCTGAGCCCCAGCCCCCGCACCCCCTCCGCCTGGGCGACAGGAGCGGGAGACGTGATTTGCCCCCTCTGACGGCGCGGGAGGGGACCCCACAGCAGGTCACGGCCCCCGAGCACCGACAGCAGGGCCGTGCCAGGGCAGCGTGGGCAGGACAAGGGCAGAGGAGGTTGCGGGAAGGGAGGGATGGCAGCCCTGGCACAATGGGGGTGCAGCGGGGCTGCCACAGCACAGCTCAACCCAGGATTAGCTTGGAGAAGCAAAAATAGCTTGGAGCTGTGACTAAGGCCAGATTTTGGCTCTGGGGAGCCAGGATTACGGCATTGTCCAGGATGCGTTATTAGAAAAGAAAAAAAGGGTTTGCATTTGGGAGCAGCTCAAAGAAAGAAGGGTGAAGCAGTATTCTGGGGGACTCGACAGTCCCCTGCCACAGTGGCCAGCTTGCCTGGACAGTCACCCTGGGGCCCAGCAGCTGCCTGGGAGAGGCAAGGTTAACTCGCAGGGAGTATCACTGCGGCTAAAGCCCCCTCTCCGTGGCAGATAAAGCCGATAAGAGACACATCAAACCCGCAAAGCCGGACACTGGTTAAAAGTGCCCGGGAGGCGGCTGGCGCAGCAGCAGGCGGGATGCTGCGGGGTGCTGGGGGGCACATCCCACATTTGCCAGGGCAAATTCCCAGGGCTTTGCACTGGGTCACTTCAGGCAGCTCCCACTGGGACCGTCCTCCTCTGAGAGCCAGATCCAGCTCTGGGGAGCCCAGCGCCAGCAGAGCTGGGGACACCGGTCCCTGCTGCCTCCGGGGGCTCTGCAAACACCACAGCAGAGCTGGGGACTCCCCTCAGCTCAGCAGAGGGGCAGGGGCGTGTGGAGCCCGGTGCCACGCTTGGCCCCTGTCCCTGCGGAGGGACACCGTAGGATCACCAGTGTGAGGCACGTGGGGCTCTGCCCTGGCACCTCGGGGTGCAGCTCAGCCTGAGCTGGGGAGGGCTGAGGGGGCTCACGCCTCCTCACGCGTTGCTGTCTCAAAGGTAACGTCCCAAATGAGAGCTCCTTATGGGCAAACATCACCCTGTGTCATCTGGGACGCTCTGCATCACACCAGGCCAGGAGCCAGCCCGGCATCAGGGCCAACACCTGCCCCACGGGTGCTCCTGGTGCCGTGGGAGGTGGCTGTGGGTCCCAGTGCCATCTTCATGCTGGTCCCACCCAGCAAGGTGAGACACCCAGCCCTGCAGCCAGCGGGCCAGAGAGGACCCTGCTCCCGATGATTTGGGGGAAGCTGGGGTCAGCCCCGAACACGACCTGTCCCCGGGTGGCTGCATGGTGCCAGGAGCTGGCACGTGGCACTCCGGCATGATCCCCTCCCCAACATGCCAAGGCCTTAATCCACCCTGACCCCAGCACACGGACATGGAGGGGAGCCCAGCTCCCGGAGAAACACCAGAACCTCCGACCACAGGGAGTGACCCCGAAACGGACGGTGCTGGGACAGCAGGGGCCCCGCTCCCCGCCAGCCACCCCGCCAAAACACCCCCCCACCGGTGTCCGCCTGGCCAGGGGCTGACCCCAAGCCAGCCGGAGCGTTGCTAACGGGGGGCTGCCCTGTGCAGCACCGGGGCTTCCCGGGGTTCCCACCATGTCCCTCGCAGCAGCCTGTGTGCCGCGGGGGGGACAGGCACGGGCTGCGCCCCGCGGCCGCCCCCTGGCTCCGAGGCACCCGGACACCGTGACCCAGACGTTCCCCCCGGGACCGGCCACCGCTCGGGACAAAGCCGGGCCCGTGGGGGCTCCCGGGACGGCGAGGGCGGGGTGAGCCCGGCAGAGCCCCCTCCCCGGGGACCCCCCTGCGTCCCGGCCGGGGCTGGGCCCGGGGCCCGAGGGGCCCCTCCCGCCGCCACCGGGATCTGTCCGTGGTGCTGAGAGCGGCCCCGCCGGCACCGACCGCGGGAGCGCCCCATCCCCGCCGGACCGTGGGGGCTGCCCGGGACACGAGGGTCCGGCAGCACCGGACCCGGCCGCGGACACGGGGGGTCCCCGGGTCGGTGCAGAGCGCGCGGACGGTCGCGCCCCACCGATCCGCGGGTGCTCCGGTGCCGGCACGAGCCCCGGCCCTCCCCGCCGCCTCCCGGGGGGCAGCGCCTCCCCCTGCCCGCCCCCGCCGTGCCCAGCGCGGACCCTCCCCGCCGGCCCGGCCCTACGTGTGCCATCGAAGCGGGTGGCGATGGTGTCCAGGAAGGTGTTCTGCGGCGCCAGCAGCCCCTTCATCACCGGCATGGTCCCGCCGGGCCGCGGGGCTGCGGCCGCGGGGCTGGGCTCCGCCGCCGCCCCGGGCCCCTCCGCAGGTGCGGCCCCGGCGCCGCGGGTGATCCCGGCTCGTCTCGGCCCGGCCCGACCCGCCCGGGGCTCCCGCCCCGCCCCCGCCCCGCCCCGGGCCCTGCGCGCCGCCGGCACCGGGAGGGGCCTCGGTAGCGGCGGGCACCGGCACACGCCCGGGGGCAGGTCGCTCTGTCCCGGGGGACACCGGACCCCTCGGCCGCGGGGGTGTCGCCGCAACCTGCTCAGCAGCGGACCTGCCGCACCGGGGCCTGCCCGGAACCAGCCCGCTCAGCACCGAGGGGCACCGGCGCTCACGGGGTCCGTGGAGGCTGGGGAGGGGGCAGGACCCGGCGTTCCCGGGAGCTCCTGCCGTGGGACACGAGCCCCGGCTCTCGGGGGCTGCGGGGAAGGCCGTGCCCTGCGGGACCCCCTGAGGGGCACCCGGGGGTGACAGGACGCAGACGGAGCGTGGGGACGGGACAGCGGGAAGGCGGCGGGGTGGGTCCGGTCAGGGAACTGTGGTCACCAGAGGGGCACCAGAGGCTCCCCGGTGTTGTGGTGGGGGACGCTCCGAGCCCTTGAGGGGGGCTTCCCAAACCCCCACCTCCCAGTCCCGGGCAGCCTGGTGGAGGCTCGGTTCTCCCCAGTTCTCGTCCTGGGGCCAGCCGGGCCCGCACACCCCCCCCCAGTGCGGGCACCTCAGAGGAAGGCACCGGCCTCGCTGGCTGCCTCCGTGCGGAGCCGTGCCCCCCCCGGCCCCTCCCCAGGGAGACAGCGGAGCCGGGAAACGTCAGGCTACCATTTATTGTAAAAGGCCAGCGGTGCCCGCGGTGCCCTGCGCAGGCCGGGGCCGGGAGGAGGTATCTAAAAGTGCTATTTACACTGAGCGCCGGACGCCCTCCCCCCAGGGACCCCCGCTCCGCTCCCGCCGCTCCCACCCCGCTCAGTAAAAGCTCTTGGCGGCTCCCGGGGCCTGGCTCTCGGTCGGGTCCTTCCCCGAGTGTCCCTGGCATTCCGCGGGGCCGGTGGCCGCGCCCCGCAGCGCCGGCGTGGGCGGGGGGTCCGCGCCCGCGGGGCAGCCCGAGGCGCCGTGGCAGGCGGTGGCGGGGGGCTCCCCGCGCTTGCCCATGGTGAGGATGCCCGCGGCGTGGTTGCCGGAGCCGTGCAGCAGGCGGTAGAGCCGGCTCTGGAAGGCCGGCGGGACGCTCTTCCTCTTGCCCAGCGTGAGGATGCCCGCGGCGTGGTTGCCCATGCCGTGCAGGAGGTCGTAGACGCGGCAGGAGCAGGTCTTCTGCCGGCAGCACTCGGGGGGGCTCTGCCGGGCGGCGCCCAGGGAGCCCAGCAGGAGCAGCAGCAGCAGCAGGAGGCCCGCAGCCCGCGGGAACTGCGGGGGTGACGGGCAGCCTCAGCGCGGGACGGCCGGCACCGCAGGAGAGGGGGGTGAGGGGCCCGCACGGCCCCGGGGCTGCCCACCCCCCCCCCGGTCCTGCTGCCGTGCCCGCCGGTGACCCGGCTCCCGACCGGCCCCGCTCGTCCCCGCTGCCGCGGGGGTGCCCCGCTCCCGGGGCGCACCCGGAGCGTCGCCCCTCGTACGGCCACCATCGCACCCCGGGGAGCCGGGAGTGCGGTTCCCCGCGCCCCCCCAGTCACGGCCCCCACCCCGCGCCGGCCACAAGCCGAGCGGCTTGACCACCACCGGGCACCCGCCGCAAACACCGACCCCGGGTCGCCGAGCGCCACGGGACGAGCAGCGATGGCCCCCACGCGTGTGGGTGGTGGGTACCCCCCGCCCAGCGCCCTCCCGAGGAGCCCACGCGGGGCTGAGCCCCCCGAGCGGCTGCTGGCCACAGCCGGGGAGCCCCCGGGAGGAACCGGCCCTGCCTCCCTGCTCCCCCCGGCCCCCCACCCCCGCCTTTCCCCGCCGCTGCCCTCCCAGTGCCGCGGCCGCAGCCCCCCGGCCCCACCTTGGCGCTGGGCACCTCCATCCTTCCCGGGGTCTTCAGGCGGCCGAGCGGCGCTGGGACATGTCCCGCACAGAGCCCCGCGCCCTCCTGCCGCCGCCGCCGCTTTATAGGGCCCGGCACAATGGCGGGGCCAAAAATACCGTCGGGGCCGGGCGGGAGCGGCCGGTCTCCGGGAGACCGGGGCTGTCTGCGGCCGGTAGCCCGGAGACTGGCCAGGCCTTTCCCCTCATTTGCAGCTCCTCATTGTGCGGGTCCTCATTGTGCGGGAGCCGGCGGGGCCGAGCGCGGCGGTCAGGGCGCGCGGCGCTAATGAGGCCCTAATTGCCCACGGGCCCCGCGGCCGGAGCGGCACAAAGGGGCTGAAGGGCAGCGCTGGGGAGGCGCCGGGCCGCTCCTGGCGGCCCCATTAGGCTAATTACCTCCCCGAACAAAGGGGCGCCGGCAGCCGCAGGCTCCGTGACGCGGGAAGCCGTCACCCCGCGCTCGGCCGGTGCCGGGGGAGCGATGGTGCCCGTGCCCGTCCCCAGTGCCACCCTCCATCCCCTTTGGTGACCCCATCCCGCCTGGGAGGGAGCAGCAGGGCGCCGGGCTGGCTCTCGCACTCTTTATAACGCTCCGCAGCCCCGGTCCGACCCCAGACGGGCCCTTCATCCCTGGCCCCCGCCCCTGGGGACTGTGTCCCGACTTTTCCCTGATGCCAAAAGCCACATCCGCTGCCCAGGGCGGTCCGAGGGCACCTCCACCCGCTGCACCCCAGAGACACCCGGCCCCTCTGCACAGCGGGGGCGGGGGCGCCAGGAAGGGGAAGTGACCCGCTACTCCACAGAGAGGGGACAGGGACCGGCCGGGACCCTTCCCCCCAGGCAAGGGCTGGCGAAGGCAAATCCCGCGGCCCTGGCCAGGGGCAGCCCCCCAGCTCCGGCTGCTTTTACAGGGGGGATGGGGAAGAGTAGGCTGGGGGGCACATGCACACGGGCACCGAGGTGCCAACATCCCCACCGGCCCCGCGGCGGGACGCTTCCAGAAGCGGATGGGGGGAGGAGAGGGGGGGGTTATGGATGAGTCCTGGGGAGCTCGGGGTGGGGGTGGCGAGCGGGAGCGGGAACACCCCTCCCCGACCTCCCCGCCAGGCCCGGCCGCAGCCCCTCGGCACGGCGGAGCGCGGGCAGCGGCCCCGCAAGCGTCCCTCCACGCACGCCGAGCCTGCGGGCAGGCAGCCGCCCGTCCCCGGGCAGGCCGGGGCTCCCTGTTCCCGGCCCCCGCGGCCGGGGGCGTGCTCAGTCCGGGCCCCCGAGCCCCCGGCCGGGGTCAGCAGGCCGCCGCCTCGCCGCCTCCTTCCGTCTCCGGGATGGGCTCCAGCGGGGCGCGCAGCCGGGAGGGCTCCGGCGAGGCCGAGCCGTTCCTGCCGATGCCGCAGCTCTGCCCCGCGTTGTGGATCTGCCACAGGTTGTCCAGCGCCTCCGCCTTGGCGTGCTTCAGGAGGTCGGCCTGGCCCTGCGCGGGGAGAGGGGGGGGCGTCAGGGCCGGGGGCCGAGGGGCTGCCCCACGGCCGCTGCCCCGCGGGATTCCTGGGGCGCCGCCGGGACCCCCTGAACTGGCCGGCGGCTCCCGCAGCGCTCAGGGAGCATCCCCGGGGGGGGCGGCCCCCGCCCCTCACCTTCAGGACGGTGATGTTCCAGGCGAAGCTCTCCAGCGCCTTCTGCAGCTTGCGGCCCCGCAGCCCCTCCTTGGCCTCGATGCGGGGCAGCTCCTTGTGGAAATCCATCCCTGCGGGCGGGAGCGGCGCTCAGCGGGCGCGGGGCCACGGGGAGGGCCGCGGCCCGGTCCCAGCAGCCCCGAGACACCCCCCCACCCCCCCCCCCGGGCCGGGAACAACGGGAGATCCCCCCCGCCCCGGCCCCACGCTGGGCCCCAGCCCTTGGCGGGCAGAGACATGCCCCCCCCCCTCCTCCCGCGGCCCGCCCGGGGGGTTCAGAGCGCCCCCCACATACACCCCCCCGGATCGCGGGCCCCCGCGCCGTGCAGCGCGTGACGTCCCCGTGAGCGGGTGCTATATTTACCCCTCCTGACGCAGCACCGGCTCCGGGCCCACGCGAGGGCTCCCACGCGCGCCCACTCGCCCACGCGCCGTCAATCAGCACCCCCCGGCCCCGCACCCCCTCCCGCAACCGGCGCCTCCCCGGACCCCGCGGCACCCCCCGCCAGGGCCGCCATCGCAGGGGCTGTTCCGGGCACGGGGGGAGGGGGAGGGGGTGGTGCAGCCCCCCAAAATACCGCCTGCCACCGCCCCGAGGGGCCGCCCCCCAGGAGCCCCTCTGCCCCGCGGTGACACCCCCCTCCCTCCCCCCCCGCCCCGCCGAGCACAGCGGAGGAGCTCCCGCAGCCAGAGCGGCGCAGGAGGGCGCAGAGCCCTCTCGAGCCCCGCACCCCAGTCCCGCATCCCGCACCCCCCCCCGCCGTTCCCCCCGGCGCTGGCAGCGGCGGCGGAGCCCGAAGCCAAGAGCTCGGGGAGAGTTCCGGGCTGCCGCGCCGGCAGGGAACAAACAGGGCTGCTGGCAGCAAGGCTGGTACCGGCGGGGGGGCAGAGGGGGGAACCCTGCTTCCCCCCCGGCCTCTCCAGCTCCTGGCGGCTCTCCCAGCCCCGCGGGGAGCCCCCGGGCCGGCAGCCGGGGGTGGTCGGGGCTGACCCTGCGGGGGCCCAGCCGTGGGTGCCCGGGGGGGGCCGGGGGTCCCGGGCAGCCGCCGGGGGGGGGGGGACGACGACGACAGGGGACAGGCCGTTGCGGGGGGGGGACACCGGGGCAGGCAGCCGGCAGCACCTGCCTGTGTGGGTTCAGCCATGTGTCTTGGAAGTCGTAACATTCAGTTGCCACTTCTGCCGTCAGCCCCAGTCTGTTATTTCTGGTGCTAATTATATTCTGGCGTTTGGCAGCTAATGACTCTTCCCCGCTTCCTCATCAGCCTCCTCCGCTCCCCTCCCCCCCCCCTTCCCTCCCCCACAGCCTCTGCAGCCCACCCGCCCAGCACCCTGCCCCGGCACCGGGCAGTCCCCCGGCGCCCGTCCGGTGCTGCCGAGACTTGGGAAAATCTCGGAGCCGGGCTCGGGGCCGCCCCAACCGCAAACCGCTCTCCCACGGCCGGCTGGCCCCGGCTGCTCTGCTGCTGAACCCCGGCCACGGCACGCAACCACCGGGGTGCACACACGCACCCCCTGTCCTCCGCTGCGCACCGCTGGCGTGAAAGTGCACGGCCAAAATCACGGGCACACGTGGCCGTTCCCGTGCCCAGCTCCGGAGCCTGGTGCCAGCCCCCCAGAACCGAGCCCTGTGAAGTCAATAGATTCCCAGCCCAGCTTTGTCCCCCCTCCGGGGATGTGTCCGGTGCGGAGCAGCACCGGGGGGGTCCCCTGGCACCCACCTGCCTGCTGCGCCTGGATGAGCTTCCCGTACACCGTGTCGGCGGACTCAATCAGCGTCCGGCTGGTCTGGATCATCTGGAGAGAGGGGCAGCGTGAGGAGCTGGGCACCCCCCTGGCCCCACACACCCCCCGGAAGAGAGGATGGGGAGAAGGGGCTCGGGCAGGGCTTGCCCCTTCCTCTGGCTTGGTGGCCGGGGTCTGGCCCAGCCAGGTGTGGTGTGACCAGCGCCTGGCCGGCGGCCAGGTCCCCCTCCAACACAAAGGAAGGAAGCGGCTCTGGCTGGGCCATTAATGGGATTTCTCCCCCCAGGCGGGACCGCGGGACGCCCCGGCACAGGGTGCAGGCAGTGCGGGCAGGGGGACGGGGGCTGCGGGTTCCCAGGGTTCCTACTGAGCTGGGTGAGCCTGCACCTCGACAGCCTCCTCCCTGGACGGCCCCCCCACGCAGCCCCCCGCCAGGATGGGTGCAGTGAGTTCAGGGTCTCCTGTCCTGGGCAGGGTGGTGGTCCCGGTGCTGCTTGAGCATCTGTGGAAGGCACCAAGCCCCGGAGGAAGGGGCTCTTACCGTCTCGTAGGCGGTGAGGACCTTGCGCAGCAGGTCCGGGATGGGGCCCTGCGCCTCCATGGGGGGGTACTGCTCTGCCAGGTTGAGGGTGACACTGGGCGCACTGTCACTGTGCAGCAGCCACGTGGCCACCGTCAGGATGCACTGCTTCATGTTGGCGGCGGGTGTCAGGCCACACAGCTCCTTGAAGGAGACCAGCGCGTTCTGCGGACAGAGACCAGCATCAGGGGCCCAGCCCCAGAGGGCCCCCAAGAGCCCCCCCTTGGATTGCCCCGTTTCCCCCAGCTCTCTGCTCCAGATGAGGCTCCTCACCTGCATTCCTTGGGCTCCCCACCACTCACACTCCAGCCCTGTCCTCCCCCACAGAAACCAGGTCCCCCAAGTGCCTCTGCGGGGTCCATACCTGCACATTCTCCCGCAGGTCGGTGGCCTCCCGCAGCGGCTGGGTGGCCGTCCGGAAGACCTCATCGATGGCCTTGATGCCAGTGGCCTTGGTGGAGGTGTACTCCCTCACCCGGCGGCCCCGGCGCCCCGCCAGCCCCCGTCGGTGTCCCTTGCCCCCGCCGCGGCGGTCAGTGATGGCCACATGCACAAAGAGGGTGGCATGGGGCAAGGGCTCCCCGGCCAGGGATTGGAGGGGGACGTGGCGGTAGCCGGGCTGCAGGCACTCGAAGGGGATGGTGTACTGGGCGATGAACTCGTCCCCGATGTAGTCATCGTCCAGCACGACGAAGCGCAGGACGGCCAGCTCCGGCAGGTTGATCTGGAACTCCAGGCTCTCGTCGAAGACAGGGTTGTCCCCGCTCTGCAGGGCCGTCTTGGTGCGGTGCTCGGCGCAGTCGGCTGGGATGCCGTGGATCTCGGCGCAGACGTAGGGCTCCACCACCTCCCCCTTGGCCCCCGAGCCCTTGGGCTTGGGCAGGTTCTGCCCACTGATGACCTTGAGGTGCAGGAGCTGGGCAGGCACCCCGGGCAAGGAGTCCTTGGCGTTGGCACTGAAGTAGGAGACCTCCTCCCGCATGATGGCGGGGCGGAGGACGTAGCCACAGGCCCCGTTCTGCCGGAACCAGCCCGCATTCAGGTCCATCATGAGCCCCGGCGTCTGGTAGTTCATGGCCACCATCTGGCAGCCGCACTTCCAGAAGTCCTGGGGGTTCATGTTGCTGGCATCGATGCGCATGGGGCTGGGGTAGACGCGGGAAAGGAACCGCTTGTTGTAGCTCACCAGCTCGGCCGGGCACTCGTTGGCAAAGCGTCCCGCCTCCACCTCGCTGAAGGAGCACATCTCCCAGTAGCGCTGCCCGCGCCGCGAGCTCTCGAAGTCCTGGAAGGGGACGGCCTGGCAGAGGCTCACCAGCTCCGAGAGCTCCCGGCTGAGGCGCACCCGCCGCGGGCCACCTCCCTCCGGCGCCTCCCGGTCCTCCTGGCCCAGCCGCCGCGCCAGCTCCCAGCCTTCCTCCTCGTCCGACACCTCCCCCTCGCTGTCCTCGCAGCCGGGGGGCAGCTTCTTGCCCTTGATGAGGATGCGCCCCTTGAGCTGCTCCGGGGAGGGCAGGTAGGAGGCGGTGGGGTTGGGGGGCTCCAGGTAGAGCTTCTCCCCCAGCGTCTTGCGCAGGCACTGGGCGGCGAGGCGCTGCTGGGGGGCCGAGCAGCGCACCACCAGGCAGAGGATGAGGGGGTAGGCGGAGGCGGTGAAGGCATGCTGGTCGATCAGACCCACCACGGCACGGAAGGGCACGCAGGAGGCGGCCGAGGGGCTGGTGTAGACCACGGGCTCGCCCTCGGGGCCGTCCCACAGCACCAGCTCGATGCTGCGGCAGCCCAGGCCCAGGGCGCTGATGTAGCCGCTGATGTCCGAGCGGCCCCAGAAGTTGTCCTCCAGCAGGCAGGCGCTGTGGGCAGAGCTGATGTAGTAGTGGGAGAGGGGCTGTGCCATGTCCTGGCACACCTTGCGGTGCTGCGGGTCAAAGATGGAGCAGTCGGCGGAGAGCAGGTAGCGTGTGAAGCCGTCGATGGCCAGGTAGCCCTTCTCCCGGCCCTCCTTGGAGGGCTCATACTTGCTGACAATCTCCAAGCACTTCTCCTCCGTCACCCCCTCCATGCCCTGCTCCACCTCCAGGAACATCAGCAGGTCCTTCAGACCCAGGTACTCCTTGTTGCTGGAGAACTGCACCAGAAGGAAGAAGATCTCGGGGCGGGTGCAGAGCTCGCAGTACGCCTCCACGAAGAGGTCACAGGCCACCTCCGTGCCGGGACGCTCGCTGGCCTTCTGCAGCTCCTTGAACTTCAGCTCGATGGTGGAGGTTTTCATGCCTGGGTTGAGCGCTTTGATCAGCTGCACGGCCCGGGACACAGGGATGCGGCCCGACTTCTCCAGGTCGGCAAGGTCGAAGACGGAGGAGATCCAGGAGGTTCGGAGGCTGGGGTGGCTGGTCCCGGGCGCCTCGGGGGTGTGCTTCCCGTAGGACACCAAGTACCGGAGCCCCATAACCCAGGCGCTCACCACATCGGCCGAGCTGGCCACCAGGTCCAGGGACTCATAGTTGTCTCCATAGATGATGGAGAAGGCACACTCATCCGGGAACTGGTCGGAGAGGCCATTGCTGCGCAGGACGGGTGTCTTCTTGCCCACACGCACCTCTTTGACCGACTTGATCTCAATCCTGGCCTTCTCCGAGTCCTTCTTGGAGGGCTCCCAGCGCACAGAGCGCATGTCGGCGTCCAGCACGAAGAAGCGGCTGTACATGCGGGAGTTGGAGCGCACCTTCTTCAGCTCGCAGCCCTCCAGCATGAAGGAGATGCAGGCGGCCGTGCTGTTGATCTTGCGGTCGTTGGGCATGGTGCTGAAGGACACTGTCTTCTTCTTCTGTGGTGGGCGCTGCCGGGAGCCATCCTGCCAGGGTGGGAGAAGGGGGCAGAGCGGTCAGGGATGGGACAGGCAGCGCACACCCCACCGGGTCCCGACACCCCCCTGCCACACACTCTCCCACCCCGGCGCCAATGCCCAGCGCAGCACCCCAGGGTGCCCCAGTGCCACACAAAGCCCAGTCCACCCCAGTCCAACCATCTCCCCGGAGGCTGGGAGCCGGCTCCAGGCCTGGCCTCCCCCACGGCTCTCCGCCTGGCTTATTTTAACTCTGCTTTCCTTCCTTCCTTCCTGCTCCCGGCCCCGAGCCGGATCCTTCCCCACGGCTCCCTCACCCGCAGAGGCACGGCTGTGCGCGGGCAGCCCCGCACGCTCCCTGGCTCCCTGGCCTGGGGACACCGGAGGAAAACAGGCGCCTGGCAGGACCAGCCTGTGCCCACTGCAGCCCCGTCCCTGCAGAGGGGCACACCCCACACAGCCCCTCACGCCTTGCCCTGGTTCCCAGGCACCACAGCAGTGGGCTGGGAGGGAGTCTGGGGCACCCCGAGGCGGGGGCAGAGCTGCTTCTGGGGAGCCCCAGTCAGACCCCCCCCACTCCATCTGCCTGGGAGCAGAGCAGGACAGTCACCCGCCAAGTGCCACACACTGGGGACCAGCACGGCCCACGGCCCCGTCCTGCAGAGCCCACGGCTGCTGCTGCCCATAGGGGGTCCCGGGGGGTACGGGCTGCCTGCACCCCACGCCTGCACTCTGCCTGCACCCCGGCACCAGCCCTGCCCCTCAGCGGGGAAGGGGGATCCTGCTGCCAAGGGGCTGGAGAGGGAGGGGGATGAGGGGGAACAGCAGGGCCGGGAGCATATTATGGGATGGATTTCATTAAGTAGTGCAGCAGGAGGAGATTTAATCCACTTCTTCAAGATTATGGTGAGTCACCTCTAATCTGGTGGTATCTCTGGCAGAGGCAGGTCCTGCCCCAGCTGCACTGGGGGCAGGAGGTGTCCCCCTCAGGCCCCCCAACAGCTCCCACAGCAGAGTGGGCTGGCGGCCTGGGCAAGCACATCCCCGTGCCTCCCCACGAAGGGTCTCGATCTGCCCCCGTGGGGCCAGGCAGCCCCGGCCCGGGGCAACCGGGAGGGATCGGGCCAGTTCCCCCCGGGAGTGCCCGGGACACCAGCTCCCTGGGGAGGGGGATCAACCCCAGCCCCCAGCCCCACGCCGGAGCTGCCCGTTCCACTGCAGCCTCGCTCCCGACCCCGCTCGGCCTCGTGTGGGGGTCGTTGCCCCCAGCTTGGATGCAGGAGCCCTTCGCATCCTCACGCTGCCAGATTGCTCCAGGGAGCCCCCCGAGCGCCAGGACCCTGCCTCCGTGCCAGCTGGCTCCCGGGGGGGTGTCCCTTGCTCAGGCCGGCTCCCGGCCCCCCCCAACCGCCACCAGCAGCCTCCCCGGGCGGGGGGTGGTGATGCGCAGTACCCCCCGAAGCCCCACCATCCACCCGGGGCAATCGCCCCCGGGACTGAGCCGGGGACCCGGGTGCCAGAGGCCGCCGTGGCGGGGTGCAGGACCCCGGCCAGCCCTGCTCAGCGCGGGGGGGCTGCTCAGCGGCAGGTCACGCCATGGGGCCAGCCCCGCGGGGAACGACTCGCCACGGGGGCGGAGGGGGGGGAACACACACGTTTCCTGCGAGCAGCAATCTGAGCGCCCCACTGACGGGCAGCCCCGGCCCCCGGGCCCCCGCGGGGTGACGGCTGGCACCGGGGAGCGGCCCCCTCCTGCCCCCAGCAGGACCCCCCCCGCACCTCTGCAGACCCTGTTTCCCCCCCCGGCGCACCCCACCCCGGGCGGCTCCGCACCGGGCCCCACAGCCGAAAACAGGAAATCCATCCGGAAAGGAAACAGGGGCGGGGGGCCTGCGTGCACCCAGCGCCCGGGGACCTGCCCCCGCTGCGCCCACCGCAGCCAGACCCACCCTTGGGCACAGCTCCGCCGGGCACCCCCGCCCCGACGCCCTCCCTGCAGCCCCCCGGGGCTCGGGCAAGGGGAGGGGGTGCCTGCTGCGCCTCTCGGGGCTGCAGCTCCCGCACCTCCCGGTGTTTGCCCCCAGCGAGCCGCTGCCGCACGGGGCTCCCGCACGCTGGCTTCACGCCTCGGCCCGGGGACCGGTGGGGAAAAGCCGCTGCTCCCCGGTAGCCCGTTGCACCGGCGCTTCTGGAGCGGGCGTCGAGCCCGGGGGCGCCCTGCTCGGTGCCCCGAGAGGTGCGGGCGGGAGCGGTGCGGGCAGCCGGGGCCACGGAGCTCCATCAGCAGCGGAGGCGGGAGGAGGCGGCATCCACGGCCGCGGGAGCACGGAGCATCCAGGGGCACGGCTCCGGCAGGAGCGGGGCATCCCGCACGCCCTGCCGCCGAGCTGGCGGCAAGCAGGCAGGGCTCCTGCCGGCGCTGCCACGCACGCCGCTCCCGCACCCCGCTCCCGCACGGCCCGGCTCTGCGCGGGGAAGACGCGGTGCCGATGCCGTCCATGGCGGGCGCGGGCATGAGGCTGGGCACGGCGGGCACGTCCGAAGCCCGGTGCCCGCGCCCCGCCCGGCTCTGCGGGGGGTGCTGGGCACCTCTTCAGGCAATTACCTCCCGTGATTAGTGCCCTGCCCAGCGCGGCAGCTTTCATCTCCGCCGCCACGTGACCGCCGCCGCCACCGGCCAAAGCAACGGGCTCCCATCGGCCCATCGGCCGCCCATTCCTTCCCGTTACCGCCCGAGGGCCGGCCGGGGAGGTCCCCGCCGCGCAGCAGCAGACGGGAACTGAAAGCCGGGGGGGGCCTGAGGCGTCCCGCCCGCCCGCGGCTCTGCTGCCCGGCCCGGGGTGCGGGACTCATCCACGGCCGGTTTCCCCACATCCCGGCTCTTCCCGCTCGCCCCCCCCCCCCGGGCCGGGCAGGGAGCAGGGGTGCGGGCAGCAGCGGGGCGGGGGCAGCGGGAGGCCAGGGCTTTTCTGCCGCCGTTTGTTCCCCGCCAAGAAGAGAGCGAGTGACACATCCACCCCCCGCCGCACCAGCTGCCGCTCCCCAGCGAGGGGCCGTGGAGCCGGAGCCCCGCACAGAGGCACCGCACGGCTCCTGGGGCTGGCGGGGGACGGGACAGCGGGGCGCTGGGGAAGGGTCACTCCCGCGGCGGGGAGGAACAGACCCAGCACCCCCCCAGTCCCTCCCCGGCATCCCCCCAGCCCACCGGATCGCCAGCCCCCTCCGCTTCCAGCCGGGGAAGGACGGCGGGGGCAGCTCCTCCAGCCGGGGCACGGGGATGCCCGGAGCCCGCTCTGCCGCCCGGTGGGGCCGGTCCCGGGCTCCCCCTGCCCCGGCGCCGCCGTCGGTACTGGCTTTCAGATTCACTCCTCCGGCCTTCTCTGGAAATTCCAAAAAATAACCGGGCCGGCAGCTCTCCCCACTTGTGCCTCCACGTCGCCAGCAGCCACCCCCTGCCCGGCCCGGGCACGGAGGGGTCTCAGCCGGTGGCGGCGGGGGGACGCGCTCTGTCCCCGCCGAGGGACGGGAGAGCTGCGCTGGGGCGGCAGCAGGACCCCTGCCCCCGGACCGGCGAGGGCAGGAGGAGCGCGGGGTGGGCGACCGGTGCCCACGGGCGGCGTGTCTGCCCCCCGGCCCCCCCCCCCGGCCCGAGGGGTCCTGGGGCACAGACAGGCCCAGCCGGGGGAGCGCAGGGCGGTGGGAGTCGGGACCTGCTGCACCGGGGCAGGGTCAGGCCCGGGGGGGCTCGGAGACGCACAGCGGACCAGCACGGGCTGGGGACGGTGGCCAGGCCTGACCCTCCCGCCCTCCCCCCCCGCGCTGGCCCGGGGCCACCGACCTCCACGTGAGGCCAAATCCCGCCGTGACACGGCGGTGACGGGGGTCGTCCCCAGCCCGGGGGTAAGCGGCGGTTCCCCCCCGCCCGCGGCGGGGTCCCGGGCAGGCGGCGGCGGGGAGGCGTTGCTGCCCGGCCCCGGGAAGAGCTGGAGACCCCGGCGAGGTCCCCGGGGAAACCGGGCACCGACGGCGCACCGGCCCCTGCCTCCGGCTGCTCCGGAGCACCGGGAGGTCTCCTCGCCGTGCGCGGGGAACGGCCCCGCCGCTCCCGCAACAGTTTGCAACGGGATCCCGGGGAACGCGGGGTCCCTCCGGCCGACGCCTCTGCCCGGGGGAGCGGGTCCCGGGGGCAGAAGAGCGGGGCTGGGCCGGTAGCACGGGAACAGCCCCCACACGGGGTATTAATAGCACCGGAGCAATCCCGGCTTAAAATAGGCTGCCAGGAGCGGGGAGGCGGGTCCCGGGCGGACGCGACCTATTGTGTCAGCGAGCTTCGCCGGCATAAGAGCGATTAGGGGGGGCTCATTGAGGAAAGCACGCACGTGACCCACTGCCCACCCACGCGGGGGACCCCCAGAGACCCTCCCTTGTCCCAAGGCCCCGCCGGTACTCCCACCCGGCAACGGCACGGCTCCGGGGAGGTGGTGGGAGCCGGTGGGGAGCCGGCCGGGCCGGGCCCGAGGTGCTGGGGAGCCGGGAGCGGGCGTCTCCTCACCGGCACCCGTGGGTGCCCTCGGGGTGATGCTGCGGTGCGGTCCCACGGCAGGAGCAGCGTGGCCGCGCTGGGGACGCGCGGGACCGGTGGCGGGTGACGGGGTAACCCGCGGCCCCGCGGGGAGGACAGGCCCGGCCCGGCCGCGCACGGAGCCCGAGCCAGGCTTTGCCCTTGGGGACCGACGGTGCCGAGGGGGGCGAGGGGATGCCGTGCTGGCCCCGGCAAGAGCATCCCCGGAGAGCCCGGTGCCGCGGCAGGGGGCTAAGCCCCACACCCGGCCGGGCGAGCGACCCCCGGGCACCGATCCGGGGCTGCGGCTGCCCCGGGGCCCCGCAAACCCGCCCCACGGGTGCGGGCAGCGCCCGGCCGGGCACGGTGGGAGCCCGGGGGGGGGGGGAGGGCGGCGGTCACGGTGAGCATCGCAGGGTCGGTGCCCGCCGGCTCCGGGGCCGGAGGACGCGCAGCTCCCGCGCGGGGCACGGCTCGGCCCCTGACCCCAGCGCCGGTCCCGGGGGGCGCCGGAGCCCGCTGCGGGGCGGGGCGGGGCGGGCGGGAGGGGCGGGAGCCGGTGCGGGTCTCTCACCTTCATGATGCTGGCCCGGGGCGCGGCGGGCGCGGGGCTCCGCTCTGCCGAGTCCTCACGGCTGCTGCTGCCCGAGCCCGAACCGGGGCTGCCGCCGCCGCCGCCGCCGCGGGGCCCGTTGGGCAGCGGGGCGGCGGGGCGGGGCGAGCCCGGCGGCGGGGCGCCCCGGGGCCCCTCCGCCATCCCCCGCGGCCTCAGGGCAGCGGCCGCCGCGGGGCCCCGGGCGCCCCCGGAGCCTGCGCCCGCCGCCGCCGCCGCCGCTGCGGGCTCAGTGGCGGAGCGGGCGGGAGGCGGCGCGGCCGGGAGGAGGGGACGGGCTGCGCCGGGGGCGGGGCCGCGGACGGCGGCGGGGACGGGGATGGCGCGGCCCCCCCGCCCCGGGCTGCAGCGGCGGGGAGCGGGCACCCGCACCCCCCTGCCTCCCCCCGGCGCCGCAGCGCCCGGACCCGGCGGCCGCCCCATCTCGGCGGGACCCGGGCCAAGCCCGCACCCTGCAGCGTGCACCCCCGCCCAGCCCACGCCCCGCATCCCGGTACCCAAACCGAGCCCGCACCCCGCAGCCCGGCCGTGCCCAGCGAGGCACCCACCCCCTCGCCCCCCCTGCACTCTCCAGGGGGGTCAGTGCCCAGGCGGGGGCAGGGGGCGACTGGAGCCGGTGGTCCACGCCGAGCCGAGCCACAGCCGCCAGATGAAGCCCTGGGCCGGCACAGCTCTCCCAGGCAGGGGGGTCAAGGCTTGTGCTGGGGGGGTCAGGTCACTGCAGTCTCACGCCCCCCCCCCAGGGCATCTCCCCCTGCAGCCGCAGGCCCTGCTTCTCCCCTCCTAGCACCAGTTTTGCCCCAGGTTTTTTTTTCTGGCTTCCAGGAAGGGGCCTCACCCCGGCTTCCAGCCCTGGCGGAGGTTTTGGCTGCGCCGGGGGGGTGCTTTGTGTGGACCTTGTTGAAGACATTGTCCTCTGCCAGCGGCCTGGCTTGCCCCCACCCCGGCAGCAGCTGCCTGCACAGCGGGTTCCCCGAGCACCACAGCTCTCCAGCCCTTAAAATAAACCTTAACGAGCAGGAGGAGAAAGGACCAGTCCCTCCCGCCTGGTACATTTGTGCCTCAAAGGCACAACCAGCCCGACGCTCCCAGAGCCCCGGCCAGACGCTGAACTGGTTAAATATTCATGGCTGCCCCTTCCCCAGGACCCCCTGGGAAACAACGGCAGCAACCCAACCACCAGAGCAGAGTCAGGGCTATTGTCAAGAAATCTCTTTAATGAGGATTAAAAATAATAGTATATATTAAAAAAAATCAATCCCAGAGCACTGCCCTTTATTTATTTTTGAGAGATAATCCTCTATTTTGCTTCTGTTTTTTAAACATTAAAAGCAGCCCTTGCTGGAGCTTATTGTTTCCTAAACCAGCCGGCACCTGCCACCCCATGCCCTGCCCGCGGTGTCCCTGCCAAGGGACAAAATGCCACAGGACCCCGGAGCTCAGCGCAGGGATGAGCCAAGTTCCTGCGTGGGCCGAGGCTCTGCTGCTCCTCCCGGCTCCCGGGGAGGTTTCGGCTGGGGGGTGCGGCAGGTCCTGCTCCGTCCCCACAGGCAGCACCGAGTGGGGTCCCCTCCGGTGCCCAGCGCCTGCTGCCACCGCAGAGCAGGGGGCACAGTTGGTGTTGCTGGCTCCATTCGCCAAACTCAGCCAAACCCCCCGGGGGTGGTCCCCCTGGTCCCCGCCACCCTCTGCCAGGGACTCAGCCCCGCTCCCTCCCTGGAGGGCTCACGGCCAGTGAACCCCAGGGGCGGGAGGGCCGTGCCCCCTCCGGGCTGCCCTAGGAGATGACGGTGCTCTGGATGAGCCGCAGCAGCCGTTCCTCCCGCAGGACTCTGGGCATGGGGAGGGGGGAGCCCAGTGCCTCCCGCAGCCGGGCGAAGGCCCCGGCCCCCACCAGGTGCAGGTGCAGGGGCCCGATGCTGCCCTTGAAGCGGAAGGACTTATAGATGGGGAAATCCTCCTGGAGACACTGGTCCAGCTGCGGAGAGAGGCCAGGCTGCCCGCGCTGCCCCGACACCCTTTCCCAGCGGAGCAGCCGTGTCCCCCCCCCGCAGTACCCAGGGTCCCACCGGCAGCTGCAGCCCCCCAAGCAGGGCCGGGCTGTGCCTGTGCCCCCCAGCCACCACCTCCCCACAGCAAAGCATCCCGGCAGCGCAGGGGCTGTGGGGCCAGCACCGCCACCGCCTGCCTGCGGCCACCCCACTGCCTCTCCCGCCTGGCTGGCAGGCTGGCAGGGTGCAGGCAGGAGACAGGCAGGAGACAGGCAGGGTGCAGGCAGGGAGCAGGCAGGAGACAGGCAGGGCGCAGGCAGCAGGGAGACCTGCCCCAGAGCAGAGCCCACATCCCCCTCACCTTGTAGCGCTGCCCCTCCGACAGGTCCCGCAGGCCCTGCAGCTCCACAAACACCTCGTAGTGGGGGGCGCAGGCCCCCGAAGAGGCTCCTGCAGCAGCACCACCAGCACGTTAAAGCCACCCCCAGCCCCAGGGCCGAGCAGGGCGCAGGAGGGCCAGCAGCTCCCGGGCAGCACTGGCCATGCTTTTGGGGGACTCGGGCAGCTCGCGGGGGGGACTCACCCAGCAGGGCACTCTCCACACAGACATAGTCGACCAGGCGAGCGCCCGGCCACATGCCCACGGCGCGGCACAGGCTTCGGCAGAACCGCTCCTCGGGGATGCTCTCGCCCCGCACGCTCAGCGCATGGCTCTCCCTGCGGAGCAGGGCCAGGGGTGGGTGCCCCGTGCCAGAGGTGCTGCTGGCACCATCCTGTCCGGACCCTGCTCGGCACGGGGCCCCCCACGGCCCCCTGAGGCGAGGGGCAGAGGCTGGGGTGTCCTCACCTGCGGATAGGCTCCACCACGGGACACTGCTTGTGGAAGCCGGCCACCCTCAGCACCTCCCCGGCACGGCACCTGCGTGGGCAGGGGGACCGTGAGGGGGGCTGACGCCAGGCACACGGGGCTGAGGCGAGCAGCCCCCCTGGACCATCGCAGCAGGGAAGAGGCACCTGTACTCTCTGGGCCGGGCCGTCAGGACCAGCCCGTACTCGCGTCCCTCCCAGAGCTCGCCCAGCAGCACCGTCTGCGGCTCCTCCTCGGCCGGGCAGGGCAGGAACTCGCAGAAAGCCCAGTCTGGGCACAGCAGGAATCGGGGCACCGGCTCCTTTGGCCACAGGTTCACCCCGAGCAGAGCTGGGCAGAGGGCAGCGTGGGACCGTGTGAGACCTCCCAGACCCCCCATCCCTGCCCACACAGCCTCACCCCGCTCTGAGGGGGAACCTCTTGGCTGGTGCCAGGACAGAGCTGTTTTTGGAGAGCAGGCGGGTCTCTCCGGAGAGGGACGCGGCACCGAGATGCACCCATGTCCGTGGGGGCAGCGGCTCCCCTCGTGCAGCCAGGGCAGGCCGTGGGGACAGCCCCGTGTGGGGGACACTCACCTCCTGCCACCTGGTAGAAGGGGCAGTAGAAGGGCAGCCCCTTGCAGTCGGCCTGGCGCAGGGCGTCACAGTAGAGCTGCTCCGCGCCGTGCCCCGTCCCCACCACCACCACGTCCAGCTGCGGCCACAGGCGCCGCACGATGCCCTGGAAGCCCAGGGCACACTCAGCCCGCAGCTCGGCCGCCCGGGCGGCGTCGGGGACCAGCAGGGCCTGCAGCCGGCCCCGCGCGGCCTCGGGCAACCCGGGCTGGGGGCTCAGCCTGCCCAGCGCCAGGTCCTGGGCCAGCCCGGGCCAGCCGGCACGCAGGGCCACCAGCGCGTCGTGCAGCTCAGCGGCCAGCCCGGCCTCCAGCACGCGCAGGGCACGCGTCCGCAGGGCGAAGAGCAGCTGCACCCGCAGCGCGGCACCCCGAGAGGGCAGAGCCCCCGCCTCGGCCGGGGTGCAGTACAGGGTGGGCAGGGGCCAGCCCGCCGGGGCGCGGTGGCCACCGGGTGCCCAGGAGAGCAGGGCCGTGGCCCGGGAGGCCAGCGCCTGCGGGAAGGCGGCACCGAGGGTGTCCAGGTAGAGCAGGGACCCCTGCGCGGGGAGAGGTGGGGGTCAGGGGGGACGGAGCGGGGCAGCAGCCCCTATGGGGTGCCTGCGCTCCCCCCCCCCCCCCCCGCCCCGGCGCCCCCCTACCTGCAGAGGGGGGTCGGTGCCCCAGCAGCTGCGGAGCAGAGCCCAGGGGGACAGCGGGGGGGGCTGCTCCCCCGGCGCCCCCTCAGGACAGCTCGGCCCCAGGGGGTGTCGCTCCCGGAAAGCCTCCGAGCCTGCCGAGACAGTGCGGGGTGAGGGGGGGGCGGCCCCCGGGACCCCCAGCCCCCCAGCCGCCCTCCCGCCCCATCACCCCCCCCCCCCGCTCACCGCCGGCCGTGCCGGGGGGCAGCAGCCGCCGCAGCCGCCGCTCCTGGCTCAGCCGCACCTCGCTGCCCCGCAGCTCCAGCCGCCGCCGGTACCGGCCCGCAGCGCGGAGCAGCACGGAACGGGCCAGGCGGTGCCGCAGCGCGGGCAGGGCCACGGCCACCGCCACCGCCACCGCGGCCACCGCCACGGCCACCGCCACCTCCGGCAGCATCCCGGGGCGCGCCCCCGGGCACGGACCCGGGCACCGGGACCCCCCTCGCCCCTCCGGCTATTCCGCCTCCGGCAGAAATGACGGGGAATGACCGCGACCGGCGCCGCCCCGCCCTCGGCTCCGCCTTTTGTTTTTATTTTCATTTTCTCCTTTGTACAAAAAACCCGAGGCGGCCCCGGGCCCTGGAAAATTAAAACGCAATTAAAATTCGAGAGCAACCCCCCTCTCCCCCCGCCCCGTTCTCCACGCCTCGGAAGGAGAAAGCACTTTCTCTTAAAAAAATAGTGCCATTTGTCTGTTTTGTTTTGCCTTTCCCCCGGTAAACGTTCCCAGAACCGTGTTGTGTGTCCCCCCCCCCCAGCTCCCTGCTCACCCCTGCACTGGGGAGGGGACACGGGGACATAGACCCCAACCCTGTGCTGCGGCACCGCTCGCCTGTCGTGCATCATCCAGAGACTGGGGAGCACAGTCACCCCTGTCCCCCCCAGGCCCGAGGGGCTCCTCTCCCCGCCCCCCAACCTGGGACCTGCCCCCTCCCCAAGACACACGTGAAACCCAGAGCTTTTGTGTTACAAAAATATTCCGTGCTTTATTTACTCTGTGGTAGAAAAATAACATGGCCAGGACCCCAGAGCTTCTTGGCCAAGGCAAGGGGAGAAGGCGGGGGGAGCAGAGGGCTCCACTCCCCCCAAACCGCCCGCACTGCCCGGCCGCCCTCGCTGGGTGCCCTCGCGCCCTGCCTCCCTCGCACTGCACCGGCTCCGGAGCGGGACACCGAGGCCGGGAGCTGGAGAGACTCCCACATCCTTGGGGGGGGGGGGGGCCAGAGGAGGAGATGAAGTCCAGGAGGGACCCCACTGCTGGGGAGCAGAGCGCCTGCAGGGGCTGGGGGGGAGCCCCAGCTGACACCCCCCCCAATCACCCCGCGCCGGAGCCCGGTGTGCCCACGCACCCCCTGGGAATGGAGCCACGGGGTAGGACAAGAAGGCGACACGTACATTCTTAGTGACGACTGCGAAAGCAAACCCGAGGCCGGACACCCGGCCCCCACCCCGAGCAGCCCCTCGGAGGGGAGGGGGGTGGCTGGGGGGCCGGTGCTTGCAGAAGCGGAAAGCCGAAGCTGGGCCTCTTAAAAGGAACATACAGGAAAACCATGCGACAAATCCGCTGCCGTTTATACAAGGGCTTAAACACCAAAGAGCCGGACGCCAGCCTGCGTTTCGGGGCAGCACAGAGCAAATCTCCGGGGCAGGGCCCACCCGCCGCCCCCCCGGCACAGAGACACGAACACAGCACAGTCCCCGCAGCGCCGGGGGCGGGGGGCCGGGCGCCCACCCGTCACGACTGGGCATGGGGGATCCACTGACTGTCCATGGGGCGCCGCAGCAGCTCCTCCACGTGCCGCGCCACGTCAATGGTGTCATCCAGGTCGAAGTCACCCTCGGTGTCCAGCACGGTGTCGGGGCTGTGGGAGGCAGAGGGTGAGGGGGGGGGGACACCGGCCACGGCAGGAGGGGGCCAGGGGACGCGATACCTACTTCTGGGTGTACATGTTGTAATGGGGCTGGGAGCAGACGGCGGGCGAGGGAGCCTGGTCCATGTAGGTGGCCCCTCCGGGGGCAGAATCGCCTGATGCATTGACAAACCTGCGGGGGTGGGGGGCTGGTGAGTGCTGGCCTGGGGGGGGATGGGCTCCCCCCGGGTTGATGTTGTGCTCTGGGAATTCCCATCACCTCTGATTGGCATCTCCTGAGGCTGGGGGGGTACAGGCAGGGAACCCACAACCCCACACCCACAAAGAACCACAACCTGTGGGGTTCCCAGTCCCAGCCCCCTGGGTGACAGCACGGCCAGGGGGGCATCTGCCTTCCCAGGAAACACACAGCCCTGCCATGGCCACGGGCCCGTGCTCCTTGCCCCCAGCTCAGTACCGATGTGGTGCCAGAGCCTGAGAACAGCGGTAGCCCTGGGCTACTGCCTGCCCCAGCCAGGCGGGGGTGACCCATGGGACCACCCCGGGTCTGTGTTCAGGGTCACACTTACTCTGGCACCACTTGCTTGATCTGTGGCTTCACGTATCCATCCACGGCTTTAGCTAGAGGGAAGAAAGCAGCACTAAGGCCCTGAGCTGCTGGCGTGGGCCACAAGCCTGCGGCAGGGCTGGGGGTCCAGCACGGCGAGCTGCAGAGCCCTCCGTGGGGCTGGACGTGGCCCCGGGGCGCCCCGAGCCCTGGCTCCAGCCCAGCGGGATGCAGGAAGGAGAGGGACGCGCGCGGGGGGAAGGGCAGCGCTACCTGGCGTGGACTCACAGAGAACCGGCGTGTAGTACTTGGAGAAGACCTCGTCCTTGGGCCGGTCAGGGAACACGTAGATGAGGTAACTGAGGTCCCCGAGGCGGTCAGCCAGGGAGCGGATGGAGAAGTCCCTGGTGGTGAAAGGCATCAGGTTCCAGAACATCCTCTCGGCTGGAAGACAAGAGGGAGGACGGGGGTGACGCCCAGAGCTGGTGGTGGCTCCCGGCAGCGACATCATGTCGAACAGACGACGGCGTTTCCCGCGCTGCATCCCACCCCTGGCAACAATTCAGGGCAAAACGCAGGTCGCCAGAAAATGGGATCAGCCAGGAGACAGAGGGAACGCCAGGAAGGTCTGGGCTCATCCGGACATGTCAGGGGCAGGTCCCCCCCAGCCGTGGGGTGCTCCGTGGGGATTTGTGGTCCCTCCTCCAAAGGATGCTCTCACGAAGAGCAGTAACGAGCAGACTTGCTGCAGGGGGCCGTGCAAACCCTTCGCAGCAGGAGGCACCACGTTTCCTACAGCCACGAGTCAGACCCAGAGGTTGTGGGTCCCTCCTCGCCAACGCCAGCGCTCGGGCCAGAGGTGTCCACGGCTGCAGCAACAGCAGCGTGGGGCAACCGAGGCCTTCCCGCAGGCTCCCACGCTCCCCCCTTTGGTGGCCGTGGCAGTGACGGTGCCCAAACGAGACGGGCAGTGCCAGAGCAGCAGCACCGGCCCCGTGGGCAGGGGATGGCCGAGTCCCGGGCTGGGGCCGGGGGCAGCGGGACACACTCACAGGAGTCAAACTTCCACGCGATGGTGATGCCGCCGATCTCCGAGTCGCTGAAGCGCAGGAGGAAGGTCCCGTCGGGCTTGTTGATGAGCAGGTCGTGCGCCTGCTGCTTGTTGACGAAGCCCAGGATGGCCCTAGGCAGAGCGGGGGGGTCAGGGCTGGGGGCTCGGGGTCGGGTGGCACGGGACAGGGCGGCTCTTACCCGTCGTTCCAGTGCGGCTTCAGATGCTTCTTCAGCACCTCCATGACTCCGTCAAACCACTGCCAGAAGGTGTAATTCCTCCCAGGCAGGTTTTCCTGTTGAAATCCCCAGAAAATGAGCATTCCTGGCTCCAGCCCCGTCGCTGCTGTTAAAACAGCACAAGGGCTGGGCACAGCACGGAGACTCGGGGACCTGGACCAAGGGACGGTCACCAACACTGCCTAACCAGGCACAGCCCCAGGGGAGCACCAGCAATGCCCCCCCGAGGACACAGCCAGCCATCCATGGGACCTCCGGCACCCTGTGTCCCTCCAAGGGAGGAGGGCAACACCTCCCAGCCCGTTACAGCCCGCAGCCATCTCTTTTTTGCATCCCTCCAGCAAGAAACAGCTCCTGGGGATGGAAGTGCCTCATCCAGCCCCCCCAGTGGGCACAGCACAGTGGGACCCCAGGGCTGTGCAGCTCTCCCAGCAGAGAGCCCATCCAGCTCACCCGGTTGAACTGGGACCAGGACACGGTGGTGCTGCTGTAGTCCTCCAGGTGGGAGCTGGTGCTGTTGAAGAGTTTCTGTGCCAGGAACACCAAGTTCTCCTTGGTCAGCCCACGGCTGCTCTGCACCTCCGCCTTGAACTTCATGTTGAGCGCCTCGCAGAGCTGCGGCCACTGCACCTTGTCGGGCACGGCAAAGGGGACACGGCCCTGGTGGGGGACACAGAGCAGGGTCAGCACTGAGCTCTGCCCGTCGCCTCTCCCTGCCAGGAGACCAAGACCACCCCCCACAGCTCCCCAGGGGCCTGTCCTGCCCCCCCCCCAGCAACGGCACTCACGGGCTCAGCGAAGGCATTGTCCCAGAGCACGGTGGCCGTGGCGTTGTTGTCCTGGCTCCCGTGCACGATGACCACCACGGGCAGGGACAGCGTCTGCCAGGAGGAAGTAGACCAGGATGGGCTGTGGGGCACTGAGGGAGCATTGCCCATGGGCACCCCTGGGCCACCATCGTCTGCACGGGCACCCCGTGGTCCCACACCCGTGGGGATGGTGCCCGTGGCTCCCCCAGGCCCTGCAGAGGGAACGTGGCTGGTGGCTTTACCTTCACCTGGAAGACCAGCTCATTGCCACCAACACTGAACTGGGACTCGAAGAGGATAGTGAACTTCTCCTCTGTCACCGACTCAGCCCCACGGCGGTCCGAGCGCTTGATCCGCTTCAGGGACTGCAGGGACACGAGGGGTGAGCACAGGGGGACAGATCGGGACGTGGGGACACACCAGGGTGAACGCAGGGGTCATGCAACACAGATGGGGACATGAGGGGTGAAGAAGTCACAGGGACGCAGCAGAGATGGGGACACAAGGGGTGACCACAAAGGGGACATGTCACAGGCAGGGACAGGAGGGGACAGGACAGGACAGCGGGTGCCAGTGCTGGGGGGGAGCTGGCAGCACTCACCATGTTGCGGAAGTGGGCGCTGAGCGTGCCGGTGGCCTGGTGGTACTCCATCACGCAGCAGTTGTTGAGGATCTCCCCACTGCTCTCGCTGCCGCAGGAAGGCACAGGGTCAGGGGACCACCAAGGGCCAGGAGCCCCCATGAGGTGCCTCCCCCCCCCCCCACCCCGTCCCCAGCTCCTGCTCCCCACAGCCCCCCCCAGCAGCAGCCCCCAGCCCCCGGGCATTACTTGCGGGTGCTCTCGTTCTTCAGCAGGGCCTTGGCTTGCTGCTCGCTGATGATGGTGGCCTTCACCTGGGGGGGGTTCATGTGAACGTTCAGCTTCCCCCCCACCAGGAGCCGCACGGTGGCCGCGAACTTGGTCTGTGTCTTCAGCACTTGGGGGGGCTGCTTCTCGATGATGAAGGTGCTGGGGGAGACAGGGGATCAGGGCAGCCGGGCAGAGTAGCCCCAAGCAGGAGCCCCCCGAACCCCTGTTGGGTGCCTCGGCCAAGCCGGGCCCCCGCCTCTACCTGGTGACCAGGGCGGAGATGATGTCGGTGATGGTGCCATTCAGCTCCGACAGCATCTCCTCCACGGGGCCCGGGATCGGCAGCTGCTGGCACAAGTGCTCGGCCCGGCGGATCTGCTGCCGGTTCTGCCAGATGATCTCCGCCAGCTTCTCGCACCTGGGGGAGAGTGGGGCTCAGCACCGTGCCGGGGCTCACAGCCCCTCCCGCCCCCAGCCTCGGGACCCACCAGGTCTGCAGCACGTCCAGGGTGCCCTCGGGGGGTCCCCCGTTCCCCGCCAGCTGCTGCCGACGCTTCCACTGGATCAGCTCGTCGTCCAGGATGGTGGTTTGCTGCTTGCGCAGCAGCTGCAGCGTCTTCTGGTGCTTCTCGGCCAGGTCCTGCGAGGGGGGGGTACGGCGTCAGGGGGCATCGGGGGACGGTGGAATGTGGGGGATGGGGTGGGGGGACGAGGCGGTGGCACCCACCACGCGGTACTGCTGTAGTGTCTGGGCTTCCCGGTGCAGCCAGGCCTCCAGCGATGCCTTCTTCTGCTGCAGCGTCGTCTCCCGCGACAGGCGCTCCTGGGGGCCCAGCTGGGAGAGCTGGGAGAACTGGGCTGGGGGAGGGAGTGCGGCGTTAGGGACGGCACTGCCAGCCGGGCACCCGCGTCCCCCCTGGACCCTCACCCACCTTGGAGGCGCATGTTCTCCTGGTACTGGATGATGAAGTACTCCTGCGTCTGCTGCAGCTTCTTGAGCTCGTTCTCCGAGTCCTGCGTGATGAGCCGCAGCTCCTCGAAGGTCTGGTTGATCTGCAGGTGCTTCTGGGACATGGCGTCCACCAGGGACCCGGCCGGTGAGGGGCTCTGCACGGGGGGTGCTCAGCTTGGCAACGGGACCCTCCCCACCCCTTGGGTGCTGGGGGCAGCAGGGACCCAGAGAGACCCCTGCTCCCATGCTGGAGCCCCCCAGCATCCCCCCCAACTCTGTGGGACCCGCTTCCTCACCCCCCATGGCCCCCACTCACGTTATTCGCCTCCCGCACCAGCCGCTGCTCGTGGTAGAGGATGTGCCGGATGCAACGCACCAGCTCCATGGGGCACCGGTCGTATGTGTTCTGTGGGGAAAGTGCAGCCTCAGCCGGGCACGGGGACACCCCCCGGCCCCACAGCCCCCCGCAGCCCCTCCTCACCTGCAGCTGGGTGGCATAGTGCCCCAGCTTGATCTTCAGCAGGAAGCCATCCTCGCCCACTTGGTGGTCCGCCTTCTTCTGCAGCTCCTGGATCAGCCCCTCCAGCAGCTGCGTCGCCTTCACGTTCTCCTGGGGGTTGTCGAGGTCGATGGAGTCCCTGCGCACGGAGCAGAGCGGCGGCGTCAGGGCAGCCCCGCACGGGGGGCTCCCCGGCAGTGGGGGGGCACCCACCAGCACCCCAGAAATACCCCCCCTCCCAGGGACGGGGACCCCATCAACCTACCATGCCTGGCTCTCGATCCACTGCGACAGGTAGTGCCGCACCTCGATGGGAAAGTGCTGCCCGTAGAGCGCCTGCATCTGGCGCAGGGCTTCGCCCTGGAGCTGCTGCGCCTGGATCCACACGGCCATGGCTCACCTCCTGCCGGGGCACGGGCTCGTCAGGGCACCGCGGCCAGACGGGGCTGCGCCGGAGCGGGGGGCCGGCCCTGACCTCCCCTACAAGCTCCCTGTAGGGCTCCTGAAGCCCTCTGCAGGCTCCTCCGGGTTCTCCGGTGCTGCCGGAGGAATGGGCAGGCAGCGACAGGGGACCCCGGTTCCCAGTCACCCCCCTCTTTTCCAGGAAGAGCCCTGGTGGGGCCAGAGGACATGAATGCGCCTCCGCGCTGCCTCCCCACATGGTAATCATTTCCCCTCGCCGTGCGGGATCGCAGCCATGGCTGGCCGGGCAAATGAGGAAACGGGGCCGGGGGGAGGGGGGGCTGGCGAGAACTCCAGGGTGACGCAGAGCGGAGCCCCCCCGGCTCCTGCCCACACCCCGGCAGCAGACAGGCAGGAGCAGCCCCGGCTCGGAGGGCACACGTGGCACTGCAGCCCCCGGTCCCATGGCCACTGCGCGTGGCAGCACCACGGAGGAGACTCCGGATGGAGCACGAAACTTCCCAAAGCAAGTTTGGGGGGGCTCCAGCTCCCTCGTGGCCCTGGCGCTCACAGGGTGGCCATGGCAGGCACGGAGACAGGATGGCCAGGACAGCACCTGCAGAAAGCCCCAGTGTCCCCAACCACAGCTGGTGGGAAACACGACCCCGGAGCCAAGTGGCTGAGGGTGACCCGACGGTGGGGCAGGGCCTGGGGGGCTCCCAGCCCCTCCAGCCAAGGATGCAGCAATAAATAGCTTTTACACATGGTCACACCCAAAACGCCTGGGATTTCGTGCCGTGGGGGGTGCCGGGCAGGGTCCCAAGGGCGGGTGACCGGGACGGGATCCAGTCACTGCCCCGGCCAGTGACAAGCAGAGGGAGCTGGGGACCACGGGGACCGCGCCAGCCTCCTTCCCTCCCCAAAGCGCTTTGCTCAGCCTCAGAAACACCCGGGGGCCTGAAAGGCTCCAAAAGCCATCCCACAGGCAGGGACCCATGCTGGGGACAGTGGCAGTGGGTCCCAGCTGAGCAGCCAGAGCCCTCGAGCCCCACACCCTCCCCACCCCCCCGCAGGAAGAGGACCAGTAACCGTGAGATGGCTAAAAATGAATTTTTCCCCTATAAAAAGGGAGGAACATTTCCACATCCGCAGAAATCAGGGAGTTGGAAATGCTGCTGGCGAGGAGGGGCCCAGGGAGGTATAAAAACGCCGGCGAGGAGGGGAGAGGAAGGCGGGATGGCCGAGGGCAGGACGCACGCCAGCAGTTGGAGGTTGCGGAGGCTCGATAAGAGCCATCGGTGAGAAGCGCTGCCCCGGCAGAGCCCGGGAGAGCGGCCGCGGCGGTGCCACAAACGGCTGAAGCTCCCGGAGCCGTGGGGACGCCCGCACGGACACACCGCGGACAAACACTGCCCTGCCTATCGAGAAAATGGTGATCTCTTCCCATCTTGCGGTGACAAAACACTTCCTATTCCACTCCAGCGTGTTGTCAAGCAACGAGGCTGGGGCCGCTGCTGCGGTGAGCCGGCAGACACCGCGCTGGGCCAGCGCCGGCCGGGGAGCATCGCTGCCGGGGCGCCCGGCGGAGGGGACAGCATCGTGTCAGCCTTCACAAGGGGACAGGGCAGCGGCTGCCAGCGGCGTGGCTTGCTCGGTCTGTGTCCCAACCGAAGGCAGGGATAAGCACACCCCAAAATCCCTCGTGCCGGGGCTGGACACAACCTCTGTGGGCATCACCAACGCAACAGCAGGTGCTTCTCCAAGCATCTCCCTTCTGCCTCCTGTGTCTCCCCCGTAGAATGACAAACAAACCTCCCTGAGGGCCACAGGTTGCCCTGAGGGCCCTGGCACGAGTCACCAGTGCCGCCTGCCACGGGCAAACGAGGGGTCTGGCCACGAGACCCCACTCCAGCCTGCTGCTGTTTACCCACCCCCAGAACCACCCCCAGCCCCTCTCCCGCAGCCGGCAGGGACGGGCAGCGCTGCTGCAGCACCACACGATGCCACGGGTCAGCCGTGCTGCAGCCACCGGCCACACACGCACTCCAACTACTGCAAGAGACAGATAATTGCAGTGGTTTAAGCTACTTTGCATTTACTTACTGGCAGCGAGCTCTAACCCACCCATTACCGCAGCTCGGTTAACCAGCAGCAACTCAACAAGCCACAGCAACACGCTCACCGGTGACTTATCGCCTGCGGAGCCGAGCAGGGGGCGGCTTCCCAGAGGTAGGACAAGTGCCATGGAGAGGGACCCCAGCCCCACGGGGACAGGAGAGGCACGGAGGGAGGGAAGATGCCCAGAGTCATCGCTTCTGCATCCAACAGCCCCACTCCCAACGGGGAGGTGCCGCCAAACTGGCTATAAAATGGGTGAAACCCACCCAAAAGGGGCACCCAGAGGAACCAGAGGCAGTGGCTGGGGAGAGGATGGGCAGGGGGAGGCTGGCAGCACCACTGGGGATGGGGGCAGTCAGGGCACCCGATGTCACCACACTGGGGATGGGCCACAGCCTCAGTGGCACTTCCCGGCCACGGTCAGGAGCCGCAGGGAAGCGGGAGCGAGCCCGGCAGGGCCCAGGCAGACGAAAGGAGGGAAATGCCTCACAGGGTGAGCCCGGCACGCGCCTTCCCACGTCCCCACCGCGCTTCTGCCAAGAAAGGTTGGACCAGATGATCCTTGAGGCCCCTTCCAACCCGGTATCCTGTGACTTTATGCTTCTGTGGGCATGGCAAAGCCCAAACAGGGGCAGTGCCCACCCAGCAGCTGGTGCCTGCGGAGCCGTGGGATGCTCACAGGATGCCCACTGCCCCCAGCCGCGGGATGCTCGCAGGATGCAGAGCCGTGGGAAGCTCACAGATGCTCACTGCGTGCGGCTGCAGGATGCTCACAGCACCCAGCCACCCTGGGGACCTCCCTGCAGGCACGACACCCCTGCCCCAGCGCTGGCACAGCCGCTGACTGCAGCCCCATGCCCAGTCTGTGCCCTGCAGGGCCAGGCAGGGGCTGACAGCCACCAAATCCCCAGGGGAGCCACAGCAAAGGGCTCTGGCCATAACCCCCCCACACCAGCCCCACGCAGCCCCCCACCGTGGCAGCTCCCGCACTGCCCTTTGCCTGGCACTCCCCGGTCCCGGGGGTCTCCGGAGCGGTGTCCTGCCCCTGGCAGGGACCCGGCGCTGGGCTGGGGCAGCAGCAGCCGCGGTGGCCTCCTCCCGCCACAGTAAACACACGGACACGTGGTTCCTCGGCACCTCCGGCAGCCGCGATCGCTTCCAGGTCAGAGCTGCCCTCGCCGGTGGCCGCAGAGCCAGACCCCGCTCGCCGGGTGGCCAGTGCTGCTGGGGGGCTCCGGTCCTGCCCCAGCCTGTGCTGCTCCTGCCCCCCAGCAGCCCCAGTGGGACGGGACCCTGTGTCCCCCAGCAAGGGCAGCCCCAGATGGGCTCCATCCAGGGCAGGATCCGTCCCCTGGTCAAGCCCCGGGACGGCAGAGCTGGCAACCGATAGCAGCCACTCGGCACCCGAAGGGCTCCCTCCCCCCGACACAGACACCCACCCCCCGACAGAGAGACCCAACCCCTGCCCACACCATCCCACCCCCTGCCCACACCAGCTCGCCCCAGGGGACTCAGTGGTGCCCCTGGGCAGTCCCCCTGCCCCACTCAGCTGAGCCCCCGCTGCGGGCCCCCCCAGCATGGCCCCCCTCGCCCCGTGGCCTGCCTGCTGCTGGCAGCAAGCCCCGCTACACACCACGTCCTGCCCCGCTGCCGGGGGGGTCCACATCCACCCCAGGGGCCCCACAGCCCCAGGGCTGTCCCAACCAGGGGGTCCCCCGCGCACAGGCACGGCAGGGGGGCAACAGAGCCCCAGGGCTCGTCACAGTTCCCAGCTCCTCTGGGACACGGGAACCGCAGCCCCGGCTGGGCATGTCCTGTCCCGCCGCCCCACTCACCCGGGATCAGGCTCCGCTCTGCCCCACGCACCCCTCCGGTGTCCCGGCCCCGGCTCCGGGCAGGCTCTGCCGGCACAGCCGGGCTCCCGGGGCGGCCGTTTCGCAGGCTGCGTGCTACAGGAAGGAGCGGAGAACAGCTATTTCCTTCCAAAATGTCAGCTGCCTGCGCAGGGCAGCCAGCCCCGGGCTGCCAGCAGCTTCCTCTGCCATGGCTGCCTGCACGGTGCCACCAAGGGAGCGGGGCTGCCACCCTCTCTGCCCCCAGACACGGTGCCGGAGCTCCACACATCCTCCACCCCCAGGGGGTCAGTGGGGCTGAGCCCCCCAAGCCCCCACAGGCAGCTGGGGATGGGACCCCAGGCACACTGAAGTAGGGGGGAGATGGGACAGACTCGCCTGTGCCCCCCAGCTCAACTCCCCCCAGCCCAGCACTGGGGCAGAGCCCGCACCAGCAACACTGGGGTGCTGGCAAACAGCCCCTGGCACCCCCCGGCCCCACTCGGAGCTGCCAGGATGGGGCTCGGGGCTGGCGGGCACCGGGGCAGGGTGAAGCCGGTGGGGAGGGTCACGGGGCTGGGAACGGGGCCGGGAACGGGGCCACTCGCCCCCATTTCACGCCTGCCCGTGGTTTCCAGCTCCAGGATGGGAGACGAGCTCCTTCTAGAAGCCCCGTGCTTTGATGGCTTTTGTTTGTCTCCTCAGAAGAGCAGCAGCAGCCAACGACTCACCAGCCCCAAGTAACGGTGCAAATTCTCCCGTTTCTGGCTCCCAAAGTTACCATCCAGGCACCCCAGCAGCTTTGGGAGCCAAAAAACAGGGAACTTGCACCATTACAGGAACAAGGAAACCCCACGCACCGCCTGATGCTGCCCAGAGAGAAACCAGCCCCACGCAAGCGGAGACACCGGCGCTGCCCCCCGAGTGCTGGGGGGTCTCAGGGCCAGGGGCTGCCTGCAGCTCAGCTCACAGCATGGGCCCAGGGCTGCTACTTGCCCATTGGCATTTGTCACCCTTGGGAACAGGTTTGTGTTTGGTTTTTTTTTTTTCTTTTTTTTTTCTTTTTTTTTTTTTTCCCCCCTCTTCAGATTTTCCCTTCCAACCACAGAGGCCCAGAAACCTGCGTCAAAGCAAAACCACAAAAATACCCAATAAAATCCCAGAGAATTCCTGTGAATCCAGGGGTTGGGAACTAGAGAAAAGCCCACCCCGCTGCACCGAGAGCCGCCCGGTGCAACCACAGGCACCGGCGCTGCCCCGGTGGGATGCCCTCAAACACCGAGCAGAACCAGCACCGGCAGAACCCAGGTCCCCATGGCAGAGTGGGGGGGGCCACGGCCACAATGCCACCCCCCTGACCAAGTTTGCCACAACAAGGTCCAGCCCCGGTCCCCCCACCCCAGTCCCCCCATCCCTCGGGACACCGGGTGCCCAGGACCACCCTCCCGGCCCCAGCACAAAGAGCCGGTTGTGCCAGACCCCGTGCGGGCTGGAGGCTGCGGCTGAACAGGAACAAGGGGGGGCCTGTCTGCGCACCGGGGGGGCCGGGTGCCGAGCAGCGCGGTGCAGGCAGCCTGCCCACCCTCCGGCTGCAGGCAGCCAGCGCCGGAGCAGGAGCCAGGCACCAGTGGGCAGGACACAGCGTGCAGCCCCTCCAGCAGAGCCCAGAGCCCACCCAGCCCCCACCGGCACGAGCCCAGCGTGGGTCCTGCAGGACACCCGCCGTGGGGACCCCAATCCCCACCGTAAGCCCACAGACAGGATCAGAGAGACCTGGGCAGAGCTTTAATTACTCCCGGCTCCCTGGGGCCGAGCAGCCGAATTAACTGGCTGTGGGGCTGGCACGGCAGGGAGCTCCCGGCTCCGATGCCTCCGGGTCCCGGGGCTTCCCTTGGGCTCAGTGGGGGGATCCCGGGGTGGGCACAGAGCCCCCGCATCCCACTGCCCATCCCAGCATCCCGGCTCTGGGCAGGCACTGGTCCTCACCCGGGAGGGGACGCGCAGCCACCACGTGCTGGGGCACTCAATGAAGGTATTTTTCCTCCTCAATAATAATGACCCCCCCCAGCCCCTGTCACGCCGCATGGGGGGTGAAGCCTCCGGGGAATCACACACCATCCTGATGCCTGCTCCAGCCCAGCGGGGAGGGTCCAGCTCCGGCCCCCATCCTCCACCCCAGGAGGGAAGAGGCATCACCCCAGACACGGCCCTGGGGAAGGGCAGGGAGGTGACAGCATCCCAGTGACCCCCCCAGGATGGGGTGGCAGCTTCAGGCAGATCTGGGACAAGGGAGAAGCCCTCACACTCCCCTCCAGCCCATTCATCCTTGTGTTGCCCCTTCCAACAACCACCAAGCCACCTCCCGGGGACCCCGGCAGCCGCCCTGGGGTCCCATGCCAGCCCCTGGCACAGCCCCGGTCTCCCTGCTAATCCCTGCTCAGACCAGCCCCAGCCCAGGAGGGATGGGCTGGTCAGAAGGACCTGAGGATTAAGCTCATTTCAGTGTCGAATTAGTCCCGATTGGGGTCTGGAGACACAATTTCATTTTATCTGCCACGCTCCGGCGAGCGCACACAATGGCACTAATCCAGGCATTGGCCAGGATGGATTTGCAGAGCAGGACCCAGGTGGGCTGGGGCAGACGCCGGCAGCGCGGACACCACGACACCGAGACACCGCGCTCCTGCTCCCCGTGGGTCAGGGGAGACCCCCTGGGACCAGCCCAGCCTCACACCACGGGCACCCGAGGGGCTGGGGCAGGACGGGGACAGGCAGGGGGATGTGATCCCACCGAGGGCACCTGCTGCCCTGCCCGGGGAAGAGGCAACGACCAGGCTGCGAGACAGCGCAGGGCACGAGCAGGACCCACCGAGCAGCCCCAGTTGGGAGGGAAAAACCCTCACACCCTCGTCTTGGGAGCAAACACCCAATGCGGGCGGCAAGCACCCGGCTGTGCACTAGGACACCCCGGTAACGGGGGATGCCAGGTGCTGCTGCACGGTGCCTGGGAAACCCTCGCAGACGTCCCAGCCCAGCAGCAGCCATTGCCCCTGCCCCACAGCAGGCGCAGGCACAGATGCCCTGTGCTCTCAGGCACCAGGAGAAGTCATGGTGTGGGATGGGTAGGACCCCAGGAGCACCCCCTGCATCCCCCTCGGGGCCATGCGCAGCCCCACACAGGGCGATGCTCTCACACCGATGCTCTCACACCGGCTCAGCGGAGCAGGAGGGAAGGAGGGGGGTAGAGCCTCACCAGGAGGGGGACTAGTCAGAACGGGAATAAAAACCCCAAAGCACTAATGGTTTCTGCAACAAAATTCTCATTCAGAGCAGGCAAACCTCAGCCAAACCTGGCCTGGGGTTAAACGCAGCACCCAGCCATCCCCCGAGCACAGGGACGTGTCCGGGTGGGAGAGAGCTGGGTTTCGCCTCCCCTCGCCCCGAGATGCGGAGCAGCCCCAGGAGGTGCGGGGCAGAGCAGAGCCCCGTCCTGCCCCACAAACGCCCCGCCGAAGCCTTTCCAAGGAGGCTCAGGTGTCCGACGGGGATATAAACGGAGCGTGCCGGGCCCAGGCAGCTCTGCCACGCGGAGCCGCAGCCCCGAGCGGCGTGTTAACGCCAAATGGGACGGGGATCATTTTACAGCTGTTTTAGCCGGTGCAACGGGCTTGGAAACGCCGCGAGAGCTGCCTCTCTCTGTGCTGACAGCTTTGCTGACAGCCATGGGGGAGAGGGACAAATCCCCATAGGGAGGGTGCCCCCGCGGCCGTGCCCATCGGCGCCCCGAGCTCTGCCCCAGCACCAGCCTTTTCCCCAATTCCCTCCCTGGCAGAGCCGCGCTCTGAACCAGCGTCTGCATCTCATAACAACAGGAAGACACGAAGTTGCAGCGAGAATGGAGGTTGCAAAACTCACCAGCGACCCAACAGGGAGCGAGTCGTGACCATGTTACGGTTGTTGGGCTACGCCGTGGTGGCCACCAGAGCCCGGCAAGAAGTCGCCCGGCAGCGTGGGGGTTCCCGGTTGGGCGGAACGCGGGGGCTGGCACTGGGCAAGGAGCGGGGCCGCCTGCGAGCTGCCGGCGCTCCCGGCCCCTCTGCTGCAGCCAGATGGGTGGATTCTGCTTTATCAGCAAGTCAGCGCAGCGCTATCGGCCAGGAAGCCGTGCTCGCCTGCCCGCCCCCCCCCTCAGCTCCCAAGGCGGCGGGAGAAGGCAGGGAGAAGCGGCTCAGGGCAGCCCACCTTTTATCAGCCAGCAGATGTTGCTAGAACTGCTGCCGCCTGCGGAGCTCGGGCATGCCCAGCCTGCTCCATCCCTGCGCCCGCCACGCGGTGCCAGGGTAAACACCCGCCCCCTTCCTCCCGGGATCAAAACACTTAGGGGTTGCAAAATAGACACCCCATGAAAGGAAAGGCACGCCACAGAAACATTACAGCTGTCCGGGCTACTTCTCCCGGGGCATGCCGGAGCCCCGCAGCCGGCACAGACTCCCAGGCCGAAGCCGCCTGCATGAGCCCCGACCCATCCTGGCTGGGGGGGGACCGGGGAGTCCCTGCCCCCGTCCCCCTGCACCCACAGCCCTGCGCCGGCACCGCCACGGTGCATCAGCCCCGTAATGCCGAGGGCAGCAGCCGTGCCCAGGCAGAGGGTCTGCAGCCCCCGGGGGATGCCGATGGGAGGGAGGTCCTGCTCAACCCCCATGCTGTCCTGCCCTGCCTGCTGCCCCCCCGCTGCTCCCCAGGGCTGCCGCAAAGCCCACGGAGCCCAGACCGGGTTACAGTAATTCCTTGCAAACCAGAAAGTCATTTCCCAGCTGACGGGGCCGCTTTACTGTACTCGCTGCAGCACAGTCACCGCTGGCCGCCCCACCACCCACGCCCTGCAGGAGTACAAGGAGCAGGGATTTTTGCAAGCTGAGTATCTGGGTTTTGCTATCACTCGAGAAAGAGCTGGGAAACCCCACAGCAAAGACCTCACAGCCGCTTTGGAGTCAGCACTTCCCCTGCAGTGAGAGGGGAAGGTCCCTCCAGAGGCTCCGTGCAACCCTGCGCCGAGCATCCCCGGCCCCGGCGCCACCGCCAGCATCCCTCATCCTGCCCCAAAGCATCGGCCTCGGGACGATGCGGGGGCACCGAAGCCGGTGAGGTGGCTCTAGTGACAACTGCTGGGAGGCAAACTGCCCCCGAGGGAGGACACTGTCAAGTTGCCACAAAAGCCAGACCGGGTGACTGCCACCCAGCACGCCCCGTTCCCAGCCCGGCTCTCCCGTGTTCCCGGGCATGGGCTGCTGGCACCTCTCAACCTGCACCAGAGCTCCTCCTCCACGTGGCTGCACACGCGGCACAGCCCTGGGGACAAGCCCCGCTCTCCAGGGACGGTGACAGAACCCAAGGAGACCCTCTCCATCCTCACGTCCAGCACCTCGGGGGCCTGAGAGCCAGGTCAGGTTGGGCTGTGATCCTGATGGCTCCAGGAGCACCCAGGGCTCGCTGCAGCCACCCGCAGGCTGGTGACCCCCACACCCCAATGTCTCATGCTCTCCGGAGACACGGAGATGGGGCAGAGCCAGGCCCCACACAAACCTCCTCCGGCACGGGATCACCATGCTGGTGCAAACACATTGAAGCACGATGGCAAACCTTGGCTCAAAATCACCACCAAGAGACCACCAGAATGGCAACCAGCCCCCCGTGCCAGTGCAGGGCCACGCTCCCCACCACGGGCTCAGAGCCTTCCTCCTGAAGCCGGGACACCGGGATGAGGGGGGAACAAAGCTCCCGCAGGGCTGCGTCCCTGCTGTCCATGGCGGGGGATGGGCTCTCCAGACCACCCCCCAGTACACACGCACACTGCCTCTACGGACACCGGCTACTGGGGCTCACACAGCTTCAGCTGTGGCCGTGAGGGCCACCGGGGCCATGGCCAGGCCACTGGCAGCCGGTGGGGCGAGCCAGCCCAGGGCCAGGGACATCCTGCTGCCACAAGGTGACCACTGCTGCAGGGACTTTGTGCACCATGTCCTGGCTACAGACGAGCCACTTGGCCGACACCGCGGCAGCGCCGTGTCCCGCACCCCTCGCCAGCGCACCCCAAAAAACCCCCTCGTCACCGCCTGTCCCCCGCCCTCCACCACAGGGCTCCCCCGAGCACCGCGGGGCGCAGGGTCTCCTGCCGGGCCCCACCGACAGCCCGGGCTACCCGTGCTCCACGCCGCAGCCTGTCCCGGAGGCGTCACCGCGGGCGGCGGGGCCGGGGACCCCCCAGCTGCACCCCGGTGCGGCGCTGGGTGCCGGTGCCGCGGGGCCGCCGGGCGTCGGGACGGGGACCCGGTGGGAGCCGGCTGGGCGCAGCGCCCTGACAGCTCCGGTATCCCCCCGGACAGGTGGCCCCGGGCTCTCGGTCACCCGCCCGCGTGCCCCGGCCAGCGCACGAGCTGGGTGAAAGGCCACCGGGCGCCGCGGTCCCCGGGGCCTCACCGCTCCCGCCCCGCACCGGGGAACGTCTTCCACCCGCCTCCGACCCTCCCGCCGGCGCGGAGCCGCGCGTCCCCTCCACCCCCGCCGCCCAGCGGGACCCCCGCTCCCGCCGCCCCGGGGCGCTGCCCGCCGCCCCCCCCGGCCCGGGGCCGCCCCCCCCCCGGAGCGCAGCGCCGGTCCCAGCGCCTCCCCCCGCGTCCGCCGCTCAGGCTGGGCCCGGCCCGGGGCGGCGGGAACCGGCCCCGTTCCCCCGGGTGAGCGGCGCCCCCGCCGCGGCCCGCGCAAAGTCCGCCCGCCCCCGCGGGGAGCGCGGCCCCGGGGGCGGCCCCGCGCGCTGCCCGCGCCCCTGCCCGCACCTGCGCGGTGCCCCCCGCCCGCAGCCAGGCCGCGGCCCGCCCGGCCCCGCACCGCCCCGCGCCCGGCCCCGCCGGCCGTTACGAAACGCCCCAAATATCAAAATATTTACCGACGGCAGGGGAGGGGACGCGCCCCGGCCGCCCCCCCGCCGCCGCCGCCGCCGCCCCCCGCCCGACGGCGGAAAGCGAAAGCGGCCCCGGCGCGGTGTCCGGTCCCCGCGGCCCCGCACCCGGCCCTACCTGCGGCCGCGGCGGCGGCTGCGGCTCCGCTGCTCCGGCGGCTCTCGGCGCTGGGCTCCGCCGCCGCTCTGCCCCCTCCGGCCGCCGCCGCCGCCGCCTGCGCCGCCCCCCGCCGCCGCCGCCGCCCGGCCCGTCCGGCACCGCCCCCGGCACCGCCCCCCGCCCGCCCCCGCCGCGCCACCGGCACCGGACACGGCCCGAAGCCTTGGAGGCCTCAGCACCGGCGGCGGTGGGGCACAGGCCGGCACCGGAGTTTGGCACCGGGTACCGGGGAAGGCCAAACCGGCACCAGGATGCCCAAACCGGCACCGGGCGTTGGCAGCGGCAGGAGCTGGCACCCGGGGGGATCCCACTCCGGCACCAGCACTGGTACTGGGGGGAGCCCACCACGTCACTGGGGTCAGGTCCCCGGCACCAAGCCCGGCCGGGACCCCTCATGGGCACCGGGACCCCCCACGGGCACCGGGACCCCCTCTGCCCCTCTCTCCCATGCCCTCCCCGGTTTCCCCGGTCTCTGTCCATTTCCCGCTCGCCACCCACGGGACGGGCTCTTCCCCCGCAGCCCCACAGCCACCCACCCCCAGCGCTGCCGGCCCCTCTGCGGCACATCCCCGGGAGCCGCTGGGCTGTGGTGAGGGTGCGGATGTTGCCCGTCGTGTTATTAATATTTCTTAATGGTTTCTTTGCGCGGCACTGCCTGCACAGGCCTCGGCCGCCTCCCGCTGCCCCTCGGCCTCCCGGGGCAGAGGCTGCCGGGGCTCCCGCACCCGGGGAGAGCGGGGTTCCCGTGGGAGCCGTGTGGGCCCCGACAGGGTTTGCAGGTGAGGGCCCCCGTGGGCGAAGGCAGGGGAACGGGCACCAGGTCTCCCGGGCCGCCACGTCCCCCGCGAGCCGTGAGGAGACGGGAGGCAGCAGGGAAGGGCGGCAGCGGCCGTGAGAGACCCGGCCCGAGGGGCTCTTGCCCAACTGCCCACCCCCAGCAAACGCCTCCCAGGCAGCACGGGCTGCTCGGGGCGATGGGGCACCCCGGGTGACAGAGCTCCCCGGGTGACGGGGCTCCCCGGGCGACGGGCGGCGGCGGGGAGAGGTGGCCGGGCAGGAAGCAATTCTGGGTGCGCTTGTTTCTGCTTGAGCACTCTCGCCAGCCGCATGGGATCTCCTGGGCTTTCACTTTCGTTACCAGTTAATCTTCTGCGGCCTGAAAAAACTCAGGAGGGAAATTCATCGCCGTCCCTCTCCGGCCTGGGAGAAGCGTGGGTGATCCCTGCCCGGGGCCGGCGGGCGCCCAGCGCCAGTCCTGAGGAGCCGGGAGAGTCGGGCTCGGCTCCTGGCTCCAGCGCTGGGACAGGATCGCTCTGGGGACAGATAACGCACCGGCAATCACAAATCACTTGGTAATTATGCAAAAACACAGTCCCAAGTTCTCTCTCAAAAGTTCTCTCTCAAAACCTCTCAATTTTCTGATCTGTTCCTTTTGCATTAAACAGGGAGCCTGCAGCCCTGGGAGCCGGCTGGCAGGGAAGGAGCCCAGGGGACAGCGCTGTGAGCCCTGCAGGCCGGGGCCATGGCAGGAACACGGCAGGTTGCCCACAGAGCCTTGCTCAGGTGGCAAAGCCACAGCCTGCCCGGGGTGCCACAGCCTTCGGGGCTCTGCTGTGACACCCCCAAACAGCCTCTCCCCAGCTCCAGCTCCTCACTGCCCTCCATGTGTCCAGGAGATAAATCCCCGTGGGCCGGGCAGGCACCACCCCAGCACCTGCTCCATGCAAATGCCAGCCACAAAATGGTGCTTTCGGGCTCCCCTCCTCCCCGCCAGCTCTCACTCCATGCCCGGAGCAGCCCAGGGTGACGGACACAGCCCAGAGGGACAAGTGGCACCAGCCCGAGCAGCTCCCAGCTCCCACCAAACGTCTCATCGCCTGCGCTCCTTCCCTCGGGCGGCATCTCACGCACACGGGGCTGACACATCGGGGCTGAGCCGCTGCCAGCAGAGTCCTGGCTGCCATTCCCAGTGCTCCCGTGGCGCTCCAGACCTTGTGGGGAGGTGAGCTGGGACCCCGGCAACCCCAGGATGGGTGCCCAGCATCTCCCACACCGTCTCTTTCCACTAAGACAAAGGAAAGGAATGGGGAAATCGGGGAAAGGCCTGCCCTCCCCGCCTTGGCTGGGGACGCTCACGCTCCAGCGAGTTGCATCACGCGGCCGAAGGGCTTTCACAATCCCCGTCCCACATAGCCCATCGGCGCAGGCAGCCAGGCTCTGGCTGCTCCGGCACAGAAAATCAAGGTCACACGCAATGTCTGCGGCCACTGGGCCCCCGGCCGGGCAGAGCGGGGCCAGGCACGTCCAGAGGGTCCCGGGATGCGGCCGGAGAACCACGCGGCCACACATGCTTGGGAGGGCTGGGAAAACATCCTCCCTTCCTTCCCCCTTTCTATCCAACTTCTCCCTCCCCTTTTTTGGTAGGAAGGGAGGAAAAAAAAGGGGGAAAAAATTAGTGATGGGAGAGAAAGCGGAGAGTGCTCCATGCTGAGAGGGTGAATGGAATCAAATCAAATCAGATCAGAGCTTTGTTGCAAACAGCTGCCAAGGAAAACTCCAGGCTGGGTGGTGGAGATGTTCCCCAAGAGAAATTCTTCCTTTCTGCAGGGAGGAAGGGAATGGGGGAGCAGCAGCTGCAGCAGTAACTGATGGAGAGGCTGCCCCGATTCTGCCCCGATTCTGCCCCAATTCTGCCCCGATTCTGCCCCAGCGCTGCCCTGTCACTGCCCCAGCACTGCCTCAGCAGCAGTAGCCACACTGGTGGTGGCTCCTGGGGACAAGGGGGCCAGGCCAGACCCTGCCAGCAACAGGCAGCCCCAGGACCTTTCCTGGCAGGACGGACTCTGGAAACCCCAGAGGAGGTTCCTGAAGGGCTGGTGTCCCCCTGCCACCGTCTCTCCTGGCCCTGCTCCGGTGCAGAGTGGCCAGACCCTGCCATGGGACAGCGGGCGCTGGGACTGTGCATCGGGGATCTAACGGGCAACGCCGGCACCTCCGGGCAGGGCTGGAAAAGCAGATTTTCCACCCACTCAAGCCCGGCAAAGCGCCCGAGCCCGCTCACAACCCCAGCAAGATCCCGGTACAGCCGGGTCCCTGCTCTCATCAGGACCTCTCTCGTGTTGGTCCTCAGAAAGTCTCACAAAGACCCTGGAGAGGTAAACAGTGTCCAGGCTGAGCTGCAGCCAAACACGTTGTCATCTCAGATGAGCTCAACAGGATGCCGAGTGACGCTGCACATTCAGGGGAGAGAGGGAGCGTGGGGCTTCATAATTGATTTCCTAGAAAATTGCCTCTGTGTTTGGAGCAGGAGCGTGAGGAGCGCAGGCAGAGCGGCCTTCCTCTCTAAGTGACATCTCGAGGGTCTTAATTATTTCTCAGGAGTGGAAGCATTTATTTAGGCAGCCTCTGGAGAGGTCCCAGGGCTACCGGCTATTGCCCTCCCCTCCCCAAAGCCCTCCCGGCACATCCCGTTCCCGAGGCTCCTCCATATCCCTCTCTGCTGTGCCTGGGACACGCAGGGCACAGGGCTTGGTGCTCGGCCAAAGCACAAACACACTGTCCATGTCACCTGCGGGCAGGGCACAGCCTCTGCTGTGTCCTCTCGGGCTTATCAGCGAGGTAGGGGGGTCTTGCCGAGGACCCCAGCCTCGACCCGTCCCTGCTTTGGGTCCCACGTGGTCCCAGTTCCGCCAGAACCCCCCCTTGTGATCATCCACCCAGCTAATGAAAACCAGATGAATCCCCAAATTAGTCACAGCTTCATGTTTTCCCACTCGGTTTCAAACGCAGTGAGGATGAAGCTTTGTCAGGGCTGCGCTGGCACCGCGGCCCCGTGGCTCCCAGCACGGTGCCCTCCCCCCCACCCCGGTGGCCACAAGCCGGGGTGCTGATGCCCATGGCAGGGACCGTGTCACAGGCTCAGCCACGTGGCCCTGCGGCCGGTTTCCCAGCACTGGAGCCACTCCCGGGTCTCTGGCCAGTGCTGTCCCCGGCTCCTTGCCCCCGGCAGCATCTGCTCCCCGCGGTCTCTGCGGCGCAGAGCGAGCAGGAGCGAGAGCTTCGGGTGGCAGCAAGGAGCCGAGGCCATTGCCTTGTGGTTCCAGGTCCCAGGGGTCTGCCCCATCCCAGCTGCCCCAGGAAAGTGCTGTCCTGGTGTCCGGGCACGGCACGTCCCGATTTCCCTGACATGGACCATAAATCCTCCCCCAGGGAGACAGGGATGCACCCGCTGCTGCCAAAGCTGAGGTGGCCCCTGGGCGCAGGGAACAGCCCGCCCGTGCCAGGTTGGCCCTCTGTCCCCCGGGACCTGGGCATGACGCAGAGGGGTCGGGCTGGAGCCGGACGGGCTATTTCTGCCGCGGCCACCCCAGAAGTCGTTTCCTGCCAGGCTGTCACAGCCCAAGGATGTGAAGGGAGGTCCCATGGGAGAACTGGCCCGGATGGGCCCTCTGGGGGCTCTGATCCCGCCGGGAGGGAGAGGATGCCAAATCCTGGGAATGGCAGAGCCTGGTCCCACGGGTGGCTGCGGAGAACAGGGCTGGTGCTGCCCGGGGGACGGATGGGCAGCAGGGACCTTGCCAGGGCACAGCCAGCACGGCCTGGAGCCCACGGGCAGGGAAATGGGGGGGGCACCCGGGAAACTTGTCACTGTCAGAATCTCGTCATCAGCACAGGCTCGGCCCCACGGGGCCTTGTGCCAGCGGGAGGGAACGACCTGCTCCAGCAAAAACCTGGAAAATGCCCTTTTGTCCAAGGGGGAATTTCCACAGGAAACCTCTGCTTCCAGCCACTCAGATATGGCTGGGAACAACCCCTGGCAAAGGCTCGGCCTCAGCAGCCCAGGGGCGTTACTGCCTGGGCAGAGGCTCTTTGTTCCCTCGCACCGCTCATCCAGCTCGGAAAAGCATCCAGGTCTCTGCCCACTGAAAAACACGGGGCAATAAAGGCGGATCTGGGTCTGAAATGGGAACCGGAGCCCCCCATCAGCCTGGTGAGCGCCGCTGCACCCCGGGGGGCACAGGGTTCCCAGCCACCACCCATGGCCCAGCCAGCGCCAAGGGCACAAGCATCTCATGTCCCAGCCCCCCTGCCCCACAGCAGTGCAGCCGCACATCCCTGCGGTGGCCGGAGCGGTCCCTGCGGCAGAGCCCAGGTTGCCACAGTAACCGCTCGGTCCCAGCCGGCTCCTGCCATCAACGCGCTGCCGCAGGAGCAAAAGCAGGAACCCAAAAGTGAGAGCAGCCCCAAAGGCCCCCCAGGGACGGGATCTGCCCCCGCAGTGGCCACAGCTGGAAGAGATGGTGACTGGGCAGCTCCCAGGGAAAAGGTGGCCACGGCTCCATCCTGGCCGGCAGCAGAATGAGGTGGGGGCCATGGGGTCACCGTGGGCCCTGCCAATGGGGCCTGGCTCTGGGGATGGGGGGGGGACAGCTCACACTCCCTGTGCTGGTGGGTTTCCAGCACAGCTGAGGTGCCTGGGTGAAGGCAGAGGGATGCAGAGGGGTTTGTGCCGAGGGACACCAAGGAACCTGTGCCTCTGGAAAGGAAACAGGGGAGAAAACCCCACCGGAGGAGCCCCTGGGGGGAAAGCAGCAGCCTGGGGCAGGCAGGGCTTGGGAGGTGATTTTGGCCAAACCCCAGCAGCCCCCCAAAGCCGAGCCCGGGAGCAGCGCTGGTCTGTGGGGACAGTCAGGAGCTGAGAGGGGTCCAGCCTCGAGGCCCTTTCCCCTGCGCTCGGGGCGAGCCCAACCCTCGGTGCCGGCACCGACACCGACACCGGCACAGCCTGACACCACGCTCTGGGGTGGGATGAATGTGAGAAAATGGGCAGGTTGTGTCCCTCTGGCCCGGCAGCCACGGGCAGATGGTGGCATTTGGGGACCACGCTGTGCGGGCGCTCCGGGTCTGACCCCTGCCACACCTGGCAGCGGGCGCTGCTGCCGAGACCTTGCTTGGCCCAGCTCTGCTGCGTATTACAGTTTGACAGTGATGCAATATTTGACTTGTTTTATGAGCGTTGGGAGGCAGGGGAGGCAGTTGGCTTGGGCAGCCATGGCCTGGTGCTCTGCCCAACGCCGCCTTCGAGGAGGGCAGGGCGAGGAGGAGGCTTGGATGGGTGTTTGGGGCAGAGCACCCCACCGCTCCTGCCCCGATCCACCTCCATGGCAGCACCCGCCTGGACAGGAGAAGGAGGGAGGAGGAGACGGCAGTGCCTGCCCCCCCGGCAGAGCAGCAGGTACAGAGCAGCGTTTCAGAGCTCCAGCCAGCCCCATCTGAGCTCCGCACCCCAGCCAGGCGACCCTCAGCATTGCTGCAGCCCCACCGACGGCGGATGCCATGGGGCCGGGCCGTGGGGCAGTGCTGCTCCCCACGGAGCAGCCCCTGGGGTCTCCGCCATCTGTTCAGTCACTTGGTGCCAGGGCCATAACCACGGCTCTGCCACAACCTTCCCAACCCCCATCTGCAGGTCCATGCCCCGGGAATTGCCAGCATGGCACCGGCTGGGCTGGCCCCGGGCTAGTGGGACCCCAGAGCTCGGCCGTGGCCCCGTGACAGCTGCCAGTCCCGGGATCCCTGTGGCACAGGGCAGGTGGCTGCCCGTCCCCGAGGGGCCACCCCGTCCCTGTCACGCAAACGTCTGTGTCCCAAGCGGCTTATCTGCATTTGGAAACCCCTAATCCGTTTGCACGTTTGGCTCAGACACCGTCCCCGCTGCCGGGGGGGGGCACAGCGCTGGCGAAGGGGCAAAGCCGCCCCCGTGACCTCCTTTTGGAGCCACAAACAACCCCATTCCCCGGCGCCGGCCCCTGATGGCTCCCGCTGCGGGGAGAAAGGGGGGAGCCTGTCCCTGCACGTCTGCAGCCCCCCAGGGCTGGCCGGGGGGGACACAGAGGGGTGACAGGTGCCCCCAGTGCCACAGGGGTCCAGCCAGCACCAGGACCTTCCCCAGGCTCTTCCTTCTGCTGCAAATCAGGCCATGGCACTGACCAACCCCAGCATTCCCAACAGTAGCCCCCAGGGGGGAATCAGTGGCCATTGGACCCCGTTACTCAGGGCCCATCCCCCCCCGCCAGCCCCGGGGAACGGGGCAGGTTCCGACAGGGATGGGGCAGGGTGCGTGGGCGCAGGGAGAGAAGGAGCCACTGATCTGCAGGAGCGTGGGACGGGACGCCGCGTTCCTGATGGCAAACAGTTGTGGCAACCCCGGGGTTTGCATATCGGTAAGAAAATTCCCTCTTCTGGGGTTTTCCACACCATGCTGCAGCTGCCAGAGGGGAGCTGGGAAACGCCGGGGAAGGAGTGGGGGTGTCCCTGGGGCATGTTCCCACGTGAGCCACCCCCCTGCCCCCAGCTGTGCCGCCCGGAGCGGGCACAGGGTCCCACGTGGGGCAGGAAGGGGTCTGACAGCTCCGTTGTGGTGGTGAAACGGGGTCCTGGTGGGGCTGGTTCCCAGAGCAGGGACTGGTCCTGGCCTCAAAACCCATCAGGATGCTCCGGGCATGGCGAGGGCCATCTCCAGCACCTCAAACCAGCCCAGCGCCCCCAGCAACGGGGGCTGAGGGGATGTATTGAGCATGACCTGCCTGAGAAATCCCCCCGCTAATCCTGCCCTGACAGAGCAGTAATCTCTCCCTCTGCGTCCCAGCCCCGAGCGCTGCCGCAGTAAGGCAGGGGTGCTGAGGGCTGGGGGGCCAGCGGGAGATGGGGGGGCTCCAGGGGCAAGGACATCACCATCCAGTCGCTCCTGGCCCCGCAGAGCCTGGGACCCCCTGGTTCCCCTGGGGCTCAGAGCTGGGGGTCTGTCCCCAGAGGGTGCTGGCTCCAGGGTGTCCCCACGAGAGGGCAGGACCGTCCCACGCTGCAGCCCTGGGCCCTGCAGCCACCCCAGAAGAGGGAGAGTGGGGACAGCCAGCTCCCCCCAGAGCCCACGGCCCCCCCGGGGCAGGGGCAGCCCAAGGCAGAGGGTCCCGGTGCGGCCCCAGGGAGCAGCCGGAGCAGGGCCCCGGCGCAGCCGCCTCCGGAGTTTCCTTGACGCAAACGGAGGAGCCCCAGCACCGCTCGGGGGCAGAGAGAACACAGTGTGGGGGGACGCCCCCCCCCAGCAGCCCCCCAAGCGCCGCCAGCCCACGCCTGCCAAGGCAGCTCCGCAGCGGCTGCGTCGCATCCAAACCGCAGCGCTGGCGTCGGGGAGGGCGAGAGGCCCCCGTTCCCGGAGCCGGGGGAGGCTGGCGGCGCTGAAGGGCTAAACTCACACCCCCAGAGCACCTCGCTTCGGAGCCTTTATTTTGGAGAAAGTTAAAGCCTGTAGATACAGCAATAAAATATACAAAAAAAATAAAATTTTTTACAGTATTGGGTGCTGCCCAGGGCTCCAGGGACTGCAGCTGGAAGCAGCTACAGGCGAGCAGCGGGGCATGTCCCCTCTGAGCACCCCCCAACTTCAAGGGGCTTTCCGAGCCCCTGGGGGCTGCCACAGCCACCATCTCCTGGCCACACACAGGGACCAGGCCTGGCCCGGCCCCCACAGCCCCCTCCCTTCCCCAGGGATCTGCCCAGAGCCCACAGCCTCCTTGGGGAGGGAGGGGGGCAGGCGGGCAGCTCTCCTGCTTCCTTCCTCTCCCTCCTCTTCCTCACTCATCAGTGTCTGCATGGCCCTACGTGGAAAGGGCAGGGCTCCCCCCACTTGGGGACGTACAGAACCACAGCCATGGGTGGGCACAGCTCCCCTCACCCCTCCCCGGGCAGGAAACCTGCCCTTTGCAACACCCACATCTCCCTCGAGCACTGGCCAACAGCCCAGCCCTCTCCCTGCCTCCACCCTGCTCCCGTCAACTCTTGCCACTTCCTACCTTGAGAGCCACAGCCACCTCTAACAAAAACGCCACGTGAAACCCCCAAGAAGCTGCAAACCCACGGCCTGGGCCAGCACTAGCCCCAGCCAGAGGGGAAAGGGCCAAGCCAGGCCCTCCCTTGCTGGTCACATTGGATGCAGCAGCCTCCCCTCCTGCCCCTGGGGGTCCAAGGGGGTCTCACTCTGCACAGTATGTGCTGGCACTGGGACACAGCACTGCCCTGCCCTGGGGAAACCAGTTGTCCCAGCAGGAGCCCTGGGGCTGCTGGAGCTGGCCAGACGTAGGTGCCCGCAGCACCCAGTTGGGAGTTGATGGCAAGTGGAGGTGGCCACCACAACTCCCTGGTGCCAGCAGAGCCCAGGAGCAGCATCACCCGCACAGAGCAGGGGGACCTGGGCCTGGCCACCTTGTCCCCTGTGCTGGTCCCTGCTGGCCAAAGGTGGGAGAGGAGACCCCTCTCCATCCTGGGGGGGGCTGCTGGATCGGGGAACCTGGAATGGGGGGCCAGGACTGTCCCGTCCCATCCCCTCTCAGGCGCCCAGAGGCAAATCAGGGCTGGTGGGATCTTCACAGGCTTTTGGCCTCTGGCAGGGGGGAAAGCAGCTTCGGGCAGGGCGTAGGGGGCTGCACAAGCGTCTGTAAGAACTGAGACTGCAGGGGGGGGGCTATAGGCACTTGAATGAGCAAAACAATAATAAAAAACTGTTACGGAAGGAAATAGAAAAAGGTTCATCCCTCCTCCCCCAAAGAGACGAACGGCACCACCCTGAAGAGAGGGGTGGTCGCTTGGGTCAAACAAGGAAGTGGTGGTGAGGACCCCCCCAGCTCCTCCCAGGAAGGGCCCAGAGCAGCCGTGACCAAGCAGGGTGAGACGGGGGGGCTCTGGAGGTGGGAGGCTGGGTCCCAGGAGGGCCCCCGTGGAGCACCTCACATGGGTGAAGAAGCACACTCGGGCGTCAGCTCCATGTCGAAGGTCAGCGACTCTGCGGGGAGACACAGGCGGGAGTTAGAGAGCCCCTGCATGGCTACAGCCAGACCCCCCTCTCTCCCCCCCCCGCGTGCCAGGGCCCCCCCAAACTCACCAAACTGCCCTCCCGCGTTGGCCTCTGCCCCCTCGCTGTTGTTGCCAAACTGCATGAGCGAGTCCAGGGTGCGCGGGGACATGGGCAGGTCGATGCTGTTGCTGAAGGAGGTGCTGTCGGGGGCAGGAAGGGAAAAGCACAGAAAGTGCAGGAATCAGGGCCTGGCCAGAGCCCTCGGAGCCCCCCTGTTCCCCCCCTGGGCCCCAGGGCACAGCCCAGCCCTCCCGAGAGCTCTGCAGAGGAAAGGGGCCCCGGTGGGGAGGAACAGGCTGCGGTTCGGGCAGAAGCAGAGCCCAGCTCAGCCCCCAGGGGCTCCCTCTGCCAGGACAGTGGTGGGGGGGGGGTGGGATGGAAACCCCCCACAGGCGAGACTGAGCACAGGGAAAGGGACCCCCAGACCTCCCAGGAACACTTACGGAGTGACACAGATGAACTTGGTCTTCAGATATGGAGCTGCACCTGGGGAGGAGGGAGCAGCCTCATCACGAGCTGCTGGGGGAGGAACCTCCCCTCCCTGAGCCCACCCCACAGCTCCCACTGCCCTCCAGGGACCAGCACAGGATCCCAGCTGGGGACACTCTTCCACCAGCACCATCCCTGGAGCCACCTCCCAACAACGGAGCTGTTCCAGAGCAAGGAAAGTCAACGACTACCTGAGTCGGTGGCTTCGGAGTGCTCCTGGCTCTCCGAGCGGCAGTACTTCCCAAACGCCTCCTCCTTGGGGATGTCGGGGTACAGGTACACCAGGGGGGACACCAGGATGTTGGTGGCATCCATGATTTTGTAGCCCATGATGATCTCCGCAAACGACATGTTGTTCAGCTGCTGCTTGGTGTAGGGCTCCACGGACTGGATCTGCGTCTTCCCTGCAGGAGGGGACCTGTGACACGGGGCCAGACACCCCGCGATCCTCGGGCAAAGGCAGGGCCTCCCACAAGTCCCCCAGGAGCCACAGGGATAAGATGGGGCTGTGCTCAGCCTCAGGAGACACCCAGCAGACTATGGGGCAGGACAGGGACCTGCCGGGGCGTTTGGGTGCCACAGAAGATTGTGTCACATGGGCAAAGGGCACCCAGGACACAGGGACCAGCAAAGGGCACTCAGGCTCAAAGACTTAACTCCGGGAGAGGCCTTTGTAAGGATAAGGACAAAGGACAAGTCTTATGAAGGGACATTGCCATGGTCCCAGCTCCCTGAAGAGCCAGGCGGTGAGGACAGGGAGGGGGAGGGCACATACCACTGATGTCCTTCTCCACCCAGGTGAAGGTGATGCCACCCTCCTTGCTGCTCTCGCTGAAGCGCAGCAGGAAGGTCCCCGGGGGCTTGGTGCTCAGGATGGCTCGCTCCCGCTCCTTGCTGATGAACCCCATGATGTACCTGGGGGTGGGGAAGCGAGGAGAGCAAGGCTGGGTGAGGATACAGGGCAGCTGCTCCGGGACATGAACCCTGCCAACTCTGCGTGTCAGGGAGCAGCAGGACCCAGCCCAGCCACCAACATTTTAAGGATTCCCAGGTGGGTTTTCACCCTGACCCAGCCAACAGGGCCTGCACAGAAGCATCCCAGAGGCCACCTGCACCAGGACAGGGCTCCTGGGACCTCTCCCAAGGCCCAGCCCAACCAAGTGTCCCCAGACCGACGCCGGCTGAGGCTCACCCTTCATTCCACAGTGCCAGGATGTACTTTTTCACCAAGTCAATGATGTTGTCCAGCCAGACCCAGAAAGAGAAGCCTTTGCCAGCCATGTTCTCCTGAGGAGGAGGGCAGAGAGGGTGTGAGCATGGCCCAGAGGAAGGGATCAGTCAAGGGAAGGCGCTCAGGGAGGAGGGGGAGCCATACCTTGCAGAACTTGGCCCAGGTGATCTGGCAGCCAGAGTAGTTCACACCTGGCCCTGGCAGAGAGGAACAGGAGCACCAACAGTCAGATTGAGCTGTCCTCCCAAGGACACCCTTTCCAGGGAGCTGGGGGGCAGCAGGGTCAGGCAGGACCCCCGCTTCACGTTACCTAGGAGTTTCTCTGCCAGCGTTGTCAGCTGCTCGATGCTGAGGCCACGCTTTGTGGTGGAGGAGAACTGCCAGCTCAGCACCTCTGCCACCTGGTCCCAGGTCCCGATGGGCGGCTTGGTGAAGAAGTTCACGTTCTGCAGAAGGGAAAAGACGGCCCTGAGCAAGACATGGGACAGAAGCAGAGCCAGGTCCTGCCCCAGCGCTGCTCCCAGGCCACAGCTTCCCTCTCCTGCCCACGGGGATGCTCTGGTCCTCAAGCCCTACCTTGGGGTTGTTGGTCAGCATGTTGTACCACAGGATGGATGCCCAGGCATTGGGCATCTGGCAGATGTTGGAGATGACCACCACAGGCAGTGAGTGGGTCTGCAAAGACAGGACATCAGCACGGGCTGGGACATCTCTCAGGGCTCCTCTGTGCCCAGGCCCATGGCAGTGAGAGGCAGAAACCCCCAGCTCACCTCCAGGTCGATCTTCAGCCCCTGGTGATACACCTCTGTCTCAAAGGTGATGAGGTGCAGCTCCTCGGTGACTATCAGCGAGGCCTAGTGTGGAAGAGGACACAATGAGCATGCAGGAGATGCCAGCCCTTGGCCTGACACATGGCCACCAGCCCCCATGCTGCTGCCCAGGGCTGTGAGGACAGGGCTGGTCCAGCAGCTGCCAATGCCCCAGATGGTGCCTGTGGTCTCCCCCCAAAGGGCAGGGCTCCCACTTCTCCTGGAGGCTCAGCTGCGAGCTGGGGAGCAGAGCTGCCAGCAAAGGGCTCTCACACCAGGGACCCCCCAGCACTCACGTCGCAGTTGGCTCGGCCTCCGTTCCCGCACCGCTGCTCCCGCAGGGTCTGTGGAGAGGAGGAACGGGCTGAAGCCTCACTGTGATGGCACATGGCCTCCACGGGAGCAGCCCAGGGCTCCGGGGACCTACCAGGTGCTTGAACTCTGCGGAGAGGCTGCCGTTGTTTGACTCCTCCATGTTCATGACCTTGGTGTTTGTCCCCAGGATGTTAAACTTCCGGGACCTCAAAAGAGGAAAGACGGAGTGTGGCTGACAGGGCCCTCAGAGCAAACGTGCAGCAGGACATTTGCCAGGATTAAAAGCAGAAGTGAGAAAAAGAAAAAAAAAAAAAAAGAGAAGAGAAGAAAACCAAACCACCATTGCACTTACCCTCGAAGCGCTGCAACATCCCCGGAGTCCCTAGGGAAAGGGAGAGACATTCGGTCATGGCCACAGGCTTCCCACCCCGACACAGACACGCTGGTATGTGGGGCCAGTGTGTGGGGCCAGTGCATCACAACACCGAGTCCAGGCCCCCCAGGCTGCCCCCTGGCACCCAGCACCACCCCGCACCCTCCAAAGGCAGCGGGAACCAGTCCCACTCCAGTAACCCCACCCAGAGCCACCAGGATCAGGGCACGGGACTCACTTGTCAATGCAGACTTTAATTTTCAGCTGATAGTTCAGCTCTGGAAACTTGACCAACAACCTGCAAAGAGTCAGCAGAGCACGAGTGTGAGCATCCTGCACACACAAGCAACTCAACATCTGGCAGAGACTGAGAACAGCTGGATGCAGAGCAGCACTGTGGCTCACAGCACCCAGCTCACGGGGACGTGGTGTTACCCAGCTCCTCCTGCAGCTCCTCTGCATCCCCGAGCCCCCCTTGACATGTCAGCCCTCACCCTGACCCCAGAGCTGCTGACACTCCTCTGAGGAGGGTCCAATTTTGGCTGCTGGCTGCCCACACCGGGCAGGGACCTGCCCAAACACCCTCCACACTGCTCTGTGGCCAGATTGGCCGTGGGCAGTGGAGTGGAGGCTGGTGGGGACCAAGGGCTGGCTGAGAGCCCAGGGACACGCTGGGGCTGCCTGCCCCAGCAGCGGGATCACCGAATCCTGGCAGAGTCAGGGGGGCTGCATCCGCACCATCACCTCCTTTGGAGAGAGATCCCGCTCTGCTTCCCCCGCGCAGCCCCTTCCCCCACCCGCAGTGGGATCGCCGGGGCCAGCGACACCCACCTGACTTTGGTGGTGAACTGCACCCCGGTTTTGATGACGAGGGGCCGGTCGGGGTGCATGGGCATGCAGGGCTGCCTCTCCACCACGAAGGCGCTGCAGGGGAAGGCACAAGAGCCACAGTCAAACCTCCAGCCCACCCACTGCCCACCCCTCCACCCGCAACCAGGGCGCTGCCCCCAGCCCCCCCAGCACCTCTTCATCAGGTTCCGGAAGAGCTCCACAATCCGCTCCTCCAGCATGGGCCGGTGCTGGACAATGGGGTCACCCTTGTAGGACACTTTCTGCTGCAGTTCTTCCAACTTCTTGATCTGCTGCCGGGTCTGTAGCTGCGATTCGGCAAGAGAGGTTATCCTGGGGGGCAGGAAAAGCAGTGTTAGCGCTGGCTGCCCCGTCCCAGCTCGTGCGAGGGAGGATGCCCTCTGTACCAAACAGAACACGTCTGTGGCTCCCGACCCACTGTGTTTTTCCGGGCCGTGCGTTACAAAAGAAGCCTGCCCGAGTTCTGCAGAGACACAGCAGGACCACAAACTTGTCAGCCTTAAACCCCACAGGTCCAGGGCAACTCGCTCCAGCACCATTGCCTGCTGTCAGGGATCAGTCCCAGCAGTGCGGTACATTTACACTTGTGGCATCAGGAGCCCTTTTGTGAGGGTATTCCCAGGGGCAGAGAGCTCCTTTCCACCGCAGGTGTCCAAATGCCCCTCTCCAGGGACTGATGCCACCCCCAGGCAGCACCTACCAGTTCTCCAGCCGGTCTAGGCAGATATTGGGGGGGCCACCGATGCAGGCAATCTGCTGCCTCCTCTTCCAGTCTGCCAGCTCCTCGTCTGCCAGCATCTTCTGCACGTACTCCATGGCCGACAGCAGCCCCGCCAGCTCGCTCACAATCCCCTGCCCGGGAAGAAAGCAGAACCTTCAACACCCTCCGAGATCTGCAGGTTTCACATTCACAGGCAAGAAAGCAGCCGCCCAGGGCTGCGTTCCCAGCTGCTCTCAGTTCTGGCCACGCAGGAACACAAACTTGTAGCCCAGGGAGGCAGTGCTGCACCGTGGGGAGGGGGGGGGTCTGGAGACCCAGCACCATGTACCCTTCGCATCTGGTCCAGCGCCGTGAGCATCTGCTCCAGCTGCTGCATCTTCTGCCGGGTCACAGACTGGTTGTTCCCATTCAGGTCCTGCATGTCTGTGCGGAGAGGGGAGAGCGTCAGCCGAGCACTGGGCTCCTCCTGCCCTCCCAAGCACCACACAAACGAAAGACTGCCACTGCCAAGGAGCCCTGAGCAGCTAAGCAGGGATCTCACACCGCCTCCGAGCACCTTCCCTGCAAGCACAGCAGCGCTGTCACCTCCACAGGCTCTGGCTCAGCTCCGCCCAAGGCAGCAGCAGAAGCAAAGACAAGGCTTCTCCAATTGCCATGCAAATGCCCTGAGCCCAAGCCACCCTTCTGGCTGGGAGAGGAGGCTCTGGTGGGGCTGGAACGTGCCCTCTGGCGAGTTTCCTTGCAGGAACACACTTTGGTTTGCCAGACACTAATGAGCTTCCATTACCTCCTTGGCTTTTCAAAGTCTTGTAGTTAAAATCAAAGTCATCCTGTAGATTCTCCACCACTTTCATCTTCTGCTCCAGATCCTGCAGGGCAAGAGATGTGGATTTATCCAAAGCAGTACGTCATGGCAGTGTGGGAAGGAGAAGGTGCCCGGGCAGCACACCTACCTGCACTCTCTTCCTCACATCCTGCAGGTGCTGCTCCAGCATCTGCTGCTTTTCTGTCACAACAGCCGCTGTTGGATGCGTAGCCTGCCCCCCTTGCTGCAGAGGGGACAAGGAGGGCATCAGATCAGAGCCATGACCCAGGGATGCTCCCCTCCCAGCCCAAGGAGGTTTTGCAGGAAGGGTCTTGACCCCCTCAATAACAAAAGCCAGCAGGGCTGGGCACCTGCTCGCCCATCAGCCCCAGGCTGCGCAGGCAGGCACAGGAGAGCAGACATTATCCCCGGGACCACCCCTCGCACAAAGCAGCTCCCGTTACTGGGGGGAGTAAGCACGGAGCTTCAGACTGCAGCTTCCCCACGGCACCCGGTACCCCAGGGCGGGCGGTGGGACGGTGGCCCCAGGACACCCCAGCCACTGACCTGGGCGGCGGTGGCAGCCGTTTGGAGGAGCCGGGACTCTTCCCACAGGCAGCGAGCCACGATGCGGGCAATTTCCATCGGCTTCTCCAAGTACCTGCTCTGTAAGAGGTTCAGACCCCCAAGGTCAGTGGGCACAACGTAACCCCCGGGATCTCTGCGTCCTTCGGGGCTGTGGGTCGTGAGCTGCCGAGGAAGCCCCTGGACTTCCACAGGCTCCCCCACAGCCCCCCCAAACCGGCGCTGCCCACCTCACCTGCAGGAACTGCTTGATGCGGCGCAGGTTGTGCTGGTAGAGGACGTTGGACTCCTGCAGGAAGCGGCTGTACTGCTGGTCGATCTCCCCCAGCAGGTTGTGGAACACCAGCGTGGCGTGAGACTCCTTGCTGGCCGCGTACGCCCTGCGGGAGGGGGGGTCAGGGTCCTGGGTGCCAGCGCAGGGCAAGGGGCACGGCAGGACGGCTCTGCTCACACTCCCCCCGTGCAGTGTAAGACCCCCAGCATGTCCCCAGCCCATGCCATGGCAGGGTCAGAGCGGGCCTGACTCGCTCCACGCCAACAGACCAAGCCCTCGGTCTGTGCCTGCGAGGGTAGGGCAATGGCGGGGGGAAGGCATTGGCCTCGGGCTGGGGTCTGGCCACCAGCCAGCGCACGGGAGCACCTCACCAGCCCCACGTGCTGCCTGGACGGGCTCCAGGGACTGGTGCTTTGTGACAACCTTGTTTACAATAGAGGCCAGCGCCAGGCAGCCCTGGATGGGGACACCTCCACTCTGCAGCTCCCCCTTCTCCTGGTCCAGGGTCTGACACCAGAGTCCCCCTCCCCTCCACGCCAGGAGGCCTCCAGGAGCCACGTCCAGTGCCCGGGGAGGGGGCAGAGAAGCACCAGGGTGCCTGCTGCCACCCAAGGGTGGGTGTCCCGAGCAAAGTCCCAACCTGGGCATTTCGCAAGGCCTTACCAGTCCTGGCTCTCGATCCACGGGGCCAGGAACTGCCGCAGCTCCATGGGGAAGCTGTCGCTGTAGAGCTGGTGGAGCTGCTCCAGGTACCGCGTGTCGAGCTGCTGCAGCTGGTTCCACTGCGCCATCCTGGCCGGCTCCGGAGACCTGCTGGGACAGGCACCGTGGGCACTCGGAGCTGGCACCCAGAAGCCTCCCACCCCCCTCCCTTCGGCAGGACCCAGCCATGGCTGCTGTCCCCCCTTGGGGAGAGTGATGGGGCCAGAACTGGGGACAGCTGGGGCACAGGCGGCTCCAGGAAGGCTGGTGTGGGCAAGTGCCCACCCCTCTGAGGGCAGCCCAGGGTCGGGGCAGACACCGTGTGCCCAGCTCTGAGCCCACCACACTGCAGAGCCCCACCACACCCCCAGGGATGCTCAGGCCCCGTGTCCCAGCAGAGCTGCTCACGCCTCAGGAGCTGGTTCCCCTTCAGGAGGAGGAACCCTTCAGGCTCCCCTGAGCCACCAGCCACAGGACCAGTTCAAGGAGCCCTGGGACCAGCACCGGTTTGTGTTCCCAGGCTGGGCTCCAGAAGGGGAGAGTGGCTGCCAGCTGCAGGGTCACGGGAAGGTGGAACCACAGAGCGAAACTGCGGGACTAATGGCCGGCACCGGGCAGGGCAGGAACCAGCCCGGCTGTGAGGGGAAAAGCCCTTTTCATAAATCCACATCCCGGCACCTGGCTCCGGAGCCCCTGGCAGTGCAGGACCCGGCAAGGCAGCCCCCCCCGGCTGCAGGGGCCCCGCAGCACTGCTCCATCCCAGAGCTCAGCCCCAAATCCAGCGTGGAAGGCAGCCTCGGCCCCAGCCCGGCCCGAGAATTGCAGCAGCGAAAAGTTTTGCTCTGGCCTGAATAATGCCAAATAAAGCCCGGATTCTGACTCATTCTCTTTTCACCACACTTCACGAAGCTAATCAGAAACATCTGAGATGAGAAGGGCAGAGCTTGCCCTGGCACCAGTGGCCATTTGCACCAGCTGAGAGCAGCAGCCCCACACCCCGAGCTCAGCCTCATCCTCCCGCCCCAGCCCCCAGGGGGGCACAGCCCCGGTGGGTCAGACCCGCTCTCACAGACCCAGAGAGGGAGGAAGCCTCACCTCACACCCCAGGGTCAGCTCAGAGTTAAGTCACAGGCAGCTCTGAACACCACCAAACCCCTCAGGGACGCCCAGGGGCTCTCTCAGGGTGCAGGGGACACAGCTCCGGGCTCCAGGAGCTTCCATCCGTCCGGCTTCGGGCTGCGAGCCCCGAGCTTCCCCACAGAGAGCAAACTTCCCGAGCGCCTGCCTTCTGCAAAGCTTCCTCCTCCAGAGAGGCACCGCTTCCCAAAGCTTCCCTACCTTCTCTCCCAGGGGGAAGGGCAGGGCTCTCGGGCAGGGCGGTCACTAGCCACAGGTAGAGCCTTTAATGCGGTGCCAATGTCCCCCGGCGCATGCCTGGCCCTGCTGCGGGAGGCCGGGAAGAGCTGCAGAGCTGACGGGAAGAGCAGAAGGCGGAGACTGCCGGGAACAACAGAAACAAGGAAGGAGCAATTTTCAAGTTAGCGACTCCTGTCCCGGTGGGAATCACAGCGACGCTAATGAGGGGACGGCAAGCTGCGCTCCCGGGAACGGGGGCACCGAGCTCTGCTCGACACCGGCACGAAGTCACTTCCCTGCGGAGAGCTGTTCGCTGTTGCCAAAGGTCACCGCAGCCGGGGACGTGCCAGACGGGGCTTGGGGACGGCCGGTGCCACAGGAGAGGGCGAGGGGACCGGTACCACAGGGCCCAGGCTGGCCCCGGGCTCCGCGGGGGCCAGGGCACAAAGGAGAGCCCAGTAGGGCTTCTCTGGGCACGGAGCAGCACCGGGAGGTTTGAGCCAGGTACCAGATCACGGCCACCGGGCGCCTTCAGCATCACTGTACGACGGGCTCTTCAGATCGGTCCCGCACCTCACGCTTTCCCCATTTTTCTGGGTGTTTTTTTTAAGAAGAGAGAAAGGGGGAACATCCTGTTGAGGACCAAGACGCAGGGAGAAGACAGACACTGGCCCCTGACATGGAGTTAAAGAGGTTTTGGGAACTTCCCAGCATCGAGGAGCCCCAGAAGAGCCACCTCTTCCCCAGGACCTGAACCTTGAACAGCCACCCTCTGGTGCAACCCCCGGCGCGGAGCACGTGAACCGGACCTGGCTCTAACGGAGCAGTAACGGAGAGGGAGGAGAAAGACGCTGGTCCATGCAGGAACCTGTGAACAACAGACTCCTTCGGCCTCAGACAGGGCCTGGTTTGACGTGACGGGGCCACCCCTGGACAGAGCCCCCATTTTGCAGTGGCTCCAGCTCTTTGCCGGCCGTTTGCCCGCAGCGGCGGCACAGGAGCCCTCCCGGCTCTGCTGCTCTCACCGCCCTTTCAACCGGCCCTGGAAGCTGCTCCTACTCCAGCGAGAACCCTGTGGTTGTGCTTCTGGGGAGAAAACCCCCAACAAATACAGAGGCCAGGCAAGAGCTGAAACCTACAAGCCACCAGAGTCCCCCTGCCACAGGCGAGCGCAGCCACCTCGTTCCCCGTCACACCCCGGCGGCGTGGCTCAGGCTCTCTGGGCTGCAGCAGCTGAACCAGACGCTCCCTGAACCCCTGATCCAAGCGGATCTTCCCCAAAGAAGCCCCAGTCCGGGTGTTTCTGCCCCGGTGCGCAGAGCACCGACATGCCAAGGGCGAAGCTCCCAGGCGGTAGCCCCATTGGGACGGGAATCAGCCCCTTCTGGCTGCCCCAAAGGTCCCAGGACGAGCCGTGGTGGCGGCCGGGCCCCACTCCGGTGCGGGGTGCCCCCGGGGCCGCGCATGCTCGGCGGCTGCAGGAAGCAGGGCCCCGGCAGGGCCCCAGCGCCGCCAGCCCCGAAAAAGAGAACTAACACGTCGTGAAACAGGAGCTGCTCTGCCTCATCCCCCCGGGTGTCACACAGGGAGGGCGGCCAAGGAAGCCGCTGGGGACCACAGGCAGGAGCACAAAGAAGCCACGGTGGGTTCCCCCCGTGCGGGAGCGGGGCTGCAGCCTGCGGGGACCGGACACGGCCTCTGCTCCCCGTCCCCTCGGCCACAGCCAGCTCGCACCTCGAGGGAGGTCTCAGCAGATGACACTGAGGTTTTCCGAGCCCCCAGGTCACCCTGAGCCGGACCCAGGGAACCCCACACTTGCTGCTGCAAGAGCAACAGGCCAGGGAGAGCCCCGAGACGGGCTTTGGTAAAACACAGGCTCACACCAGCAGACAGCGGGCAACAGGAGCCCCTGGATGGTGGCCACTGGCCCATCACTGAGTTGGGGGGATGCAGGACCTGCTGGGAGCAGGGAAGAAGCAGCCGAAATCCTCCTCTCCCTCCTGAGGAGCTGAGAGAAGACATTGCCTCCTTTGGGGCAGCACTGAGCTCCAGCTCCTCCAGCACCGACCGGGCAGCCCAAAGCACCCACCGCCCCCCAGGGAAAGGGTCCCCATGATGTGACGCCCCTCTGCAGCCCGAGGGAAGCTCTGGCCCCGGCAGCCCCTGCACAGGAGCCTCCCCCCAGCCGGCCCCGCCGCCGGGAGCCCTCCTTCGCCTGGGCTGGGAGATCTGAGGGTTGAACCTTTCCGACTCCGCCAGGCTCGCCCGTCTCTGCGGTTAGACTCTCCTCCCGGCTCTGGAACGGGGCCAGGGAGCGGCCGACGCGGCCAGGGCCGTGATGCAAGCCCCGGGGTAAACACGCTGCCCAGAGCCGGGAGCGAAGGTGCTAAAAGTAGCTCAAGAGCTAAAGTTCATCTTTCTTTAGCTGCCCTGCAACAGCAGAGCACGAGCCGGACCCGGCCTCACTGGCAGCTCCGCACACCCCAAGAGCCGTATCTGAACCAGGGCTGCCCTGGAGCCACCCCACAACCGCCCCCCATCCACTGCCCTAACCCTGGCAGCTCTGAAGGGCCCTCCCCTGCTCCCACCACACGCACAGACACACGCACACAGACACACGCACACAGACACATGCACACAGACACATGCACACAGACACATGCACACAGACACATGCACACAGACACATGCACACAGACACAGCGGCTCCCAGGGCAATGGGAACAGGGAAATCACTGGAGAGGGCCCCAAAAGGACCGTGGCACCCCCTGCCCCCCACAGTCCCAGGAGCAGGAGGAAGCTACGAGGAAGTCGGGTGACTGGTGGCATTGCACAGGTGACATCAACAGCGTTGCACAGGTGACATCAACAGCGTTATCACCAGTGGCAGCATCACAGACTTGTGACAGACAGCTCCACGGCAGCTACCCCCGCTCGCACACACCCATCGACAGCCCGACGAAAAACTGTTCTTCTCCAACGCAGCAGGTCCCTGCCGCAGGCAGGCACAGCGAGGGCTTGGAGGAGGCTGTGGGGAGGACTTGGCTCCGCTCCCCTGGAGCGCTTTCAAAGCCAGCCCTGGAGGCAGAGAGCCCAAGCAGCGATGCAGAGATTGGCGAGAGGAGAAGAGGGTGACGGCGCAGGGCAGCGGGAGCCTCGGGGCCACCTCGCAGCTGCAGCAATGAGTTCCCTGCTCAGCCCCCACCCCAAAACCAGCTGTTCCTCATCCCAGCAGCTCCCCAGGGTCCATCCCGACACGTACCCCTGCTGCAGGAGCTGCAACATGGTCTCCACCGTCCCAGGCAGAGGATGCCAGGGCACGCACCCTCCCGCCCTGACACCGACCCCTGCAGCAGCAGCTCTGACAGACCCCCGGGGACCAGCAGAAGGGGCTGCACCGGGAAGCGATGGTGACGAGGTGGGGGGAATGGGGTCACCCGCCCCGACACACACACAGGGGCAGGGCCAGTGCCCTGCAGAGACAGCAGGGACCTTCCCTGGGGCAGCCCACCCTCCCCACGGGGACAGCACCCTGTGGCCCCCAGCAGGTGCACACACGTGTGCGGGCAGCCCGCGGGACACGGGTCCGGCACAGGGTGGGCTGCGGCGGTGGGGAGCAGGGGCAGGAGGGTGGGCAGAGCCATGAGCCCCCGCAGAGCCCCGGGGTGGCTCCAACACTCACCCAGATGCACGACCCGGGGGCTCGGCTCCGCACCCACCACGGTGCGGGGGTGTCAAACCAGAGCCGGGCCGAGGGAGAAGGTCCCGAGCGAGCGGTTGTGTCCCGGGGCGGCCGCAGCCCCGAGGTCACAGCTCCGCAGAGACGTCAGCCGGGCCCTGGGGTGCCCAGCGCAGGACCCCCAGCCCCCCCGTCACCTACGAGCCATTTCATCAGCAGGAGAATCCCGCCACCGGGGATTGCCCGGGCCTCTGCCCGAAACCCTCGCCCAGGGCACCCCGAGTCCGTGTCCCGAGGGCCGTCCCAGGGCACGGGGACCCCGCAGGACTCACCGCCCGCCCCCAGCGTGACCGGGCCGGGCAGCAGCTCCTCCGGCCCTGCCTGCTCCCCCAGACACCCCTCCCTCCCCGAGAAGCCCGTTCAGGCCTCGAACCCCCCGTCGGGGCCTGTGGGGTGGAAGCAGCTGCACCGAGAGCCCCCGGTGCTCGGGGACCCGGCGGGGGGCACACGGCGACGCCGGCCCCCGGGAGCCGGCCCTGCCCGGCACCGACCCGCGGGAAGGGGAGAAATCCCTTTTGCTGGAAGAGGAGAGGATTAGGTTAATTAGTACCTCCCTAATGACGACTCTGCGGGAGCGCTGCCCTCACCGCTCGCACCAGGCTCGGCCCCGCCGCCGGACCGAGCTGCGGCCACCGGACAAAAGCGAAACCGCCGCTGCCCGCGGGAGGGACGGGCCCGACAGGGGCGGGGAGGGGGGGGGAGGGACCCGGGACGGGCCTCCCCGCTTCCCCCGCCGGGCCCGGGCCCGGCCGGCACCGCCCCTCAGCTCACCCCCGCCGCGGTGGGCGATCCCGGTCCCGAACCCTGGTCCCGCACCCCGGCCGCCGCCCGACAGCCCGAGGCACGCGCGCCCGCGGACCCGACAGCCCCCCCGGGGCAGCCCTGACCCCCCGCCCGCGCCCTGCTCCCCCGCGCTCACCGACGGTCCCGGGCGGGGCGGGGCGGCGGCTCCCGGTGCCGGCGACGATCGCGTCCGGTCCCCGCCGCAGTGACGAGAAACCTGCTGTCCGCGAGACCCCGCCCCGCCGCGTCACGCCCCACTCGGCCAATGGCAGCGCGTCGTTCCCGCCGCCCCTCGAGGGACGGGCCCCGACGGCCAATCAGCGCGGCCGTCCCGCGTGTCGTCACGGCTCGCGGCGACGCGGGAGGGGCGGAGGGGCCGCCCCTGCCGGCTGTTCCCGGACGGCACCGCCTCCCGCCGCAGGGCGGCGCTGGGGAGAGGGCGGCGCGGGGGGGGGGGCGGCAACTGCCGGGAACGGCCGTGCGGGAAACCCAGCTGAGTTCCGGGCAGCGCCGTGACGTCAGCGCGCGGCCCGCCGCCGCCGCCACCGCCTCTTAAAGGGGCTGCGCCGCGCCGGGGCCCGGCAGCGACCCCGTGTGGGGCGGCCTCGCCTAGCTCCCGTCCCGTCCCGTCCCGTCCCGTCCCCATGAACACGCCTCACGCCGGTGCTTTAGAAAAGAGACTTTATTAGTCGCGCCGCTCGCCGGGACGCAGCCGCGGAGACGGTGGGGGCTCGTCCGGGTTCCCGCCGCCCGCGCCCTGCGCTGCCCTCGGTACCGGCAGCCCCAACCTCGCCGCTCCGTGGGGAGAAACTCCGACGTGGAATCCGCCCGTGGCCCCGGGAGAGGCTCCGGGGATCGGGGGGACCCGCGGGCAGCGCCGGTGTCCGGGACGCGGAGCTGGGCTCAGCCTCGCCGGGAGCCCCGGGGCCGCCGGTGTCGGGGATGCGCGGGACCAGGGCCGGGACCGGCTGGGCGCACCAGGCGATAAGAAGAAAAATAATTTTTAGAGGAAAAGCGTGTTTATATGTGGGTTATGTCAGCGGGAGCAGCTCCCCGCCGCCGGGAGAGCCCCGGGAAGGGCTGAGCCCGGCCCGGTCCCCCCTCGCCGTGGTGTCCGGGGGAGCCGGGGCCGGGCCGGGCCCGCTGGGGGCTGTCCCGCTGCGGGGACGGGGGGCGAAGCTGCGGGAAGCGGGGAGGAAAGCGCAGGAGGTGGCAGGAGCCGGGGCCGTGGGAGACCCCCCGGGGGAAGCAGATGCTCGGGATGCGGCGCGGGGCCGGTGTCACGGCCGCTCTGAAGCCAAGAGCCTCCGGTGGCATCGGTGCATCCCGCACCCCTCTGGAAACCAGCCGCAGCCCGGGCAGGGGGTGGTGCCTCGCTGCCCCCCACCCCCGCGGCGGAGGGACCGGACCCAGCACTCCCGGCCAGCGCTGGCTCTCTGGCCGCCGGATCGGTAGCCCAGGCAGGGGAGCGTGTGGCCCGCACTGCTCCTGCCGCAGCCCCGGGGCTGTCGCGGTGACGGCCCCAGCGCAGCGGGGGGGAGCGGTGGGCCCGGCGGTGCGACGCACACACGGGCACCGGCGGCGGTGCCGGGACCAGGGCACCTTTGTGGCGAAGCCCCGTCCTCGGGAGGGCGGAGCGGAGCGGGCCCACCGCCATGCCACCAGCCCCATGGAGAGGACTCGCTCGGCTCTTCCCTCCCGCACGCCGGGCGCGTCGCGGCTCCTCTGCTCCCGAAGGGCGCTGGCACTCCTCCTGCTCGCCGGGGTGGCCTCCGGGCTGGCAGCGGGGGCCGGGGTGGCGTGGGCCAGCGGGCTGCTCGGCAGGAAGCTTTCTTGACACCAGGTCTTTGCTTATGGAGGACGCTTGAGCTTTCCAGGTGTACGGCCGTTATCTTGGTTTTAGCACTCTCGGGTGGGCCCCGTCTCCGGGTCCGGTGCGGGAAGGCTCTGGCGCAGGAATGCTCTCCGAGGGTGATTTAACAGTGTAAGAAAAACAGTCCCGTGTTCCTAACGTTTCCGTGTGCTAAAACTAAAATATAAAATACACCTTGTCCAAGCAGGCAGGGGATCGGCGTCGGCTCTGCAGGGCAGTAAAGATGCATCGTGTACACTTCCCCGGGGCACCAGGGCAGAGAGAGGTCTCGAAATGTGAATGATTACGTGTTCAGCCGTCGTCCGCAACCCTTCCGCGCTGCAGCCTGTCCTACTCGCTGTCACTCTTGTCCACCAGTACTGCGTCGGACTCCTCCGTGATCTCCAGCAGCGTCTGCATCTCGGGGCTCTCCCCACGCAGCAGATCCGAGTTCTCTCCCTCCTCTCCACCAACCTCCACCAGCTCCGTAGCTTTCACTTCCACCTCGCCCTCTCTTATCTTCTTGACATGGAAAGTGAAGGGTGGCACTTTGTAGACAGCTGTCTTGGACCTGGCATAGATGGTGTGGTCAGGGGTGAAAGACTTCCTCAGCTTGTCCCGAGAGGTCTTCATCTTCTCCCTCCTTTCGTTAGTCACAATCTTGGTGCCCAGTTTGTTCATCCTCTTCTCCAGGTTGTGGCGGGTCTTCTCCAAGTTGTGGCGGGTCTTCTCCAAGTTTTCCTTGGTCTTTAGCTTAGTCTTCTCCATCTTTTCCTTTGAGAATGCCTTCTTAAAGTCATCCACTCTTTTCATGCCGCTTCTTTTGATGCGCTCTGCCCGTGACTCTTCGATAATCTCCTCAATCTCCACCTCTTCATCCGAGGAGAGCTGGACGTGGTCCTCCTCCGCATGGTCCTCACCCGCAGGCACCTCATCGCCCTCACCTTCCTTCTCCAGCTTTTCACCCTCCTTCAGAGACTTGCTGATGCTCAGTTTTGACGGGAGTTTCACTTCATCCTACAAGACACAGAGTGGAGCCAGTGAGACACAAACACACACACACACACACACACTCCTACACCCACCCACCCAGCACTTCGGGAAGAGGCCAGCACTGAAACAGGAGAC
>JAOTQQ010000011.1:3948956-3993311 GCA_026546715.1 Gallinago undulata | reverse complement strand
ACACACACACACACACACACACTCCTACACCCACCCACCCAGCACTTCGGGAAGAGGCCAGCACTGAAACAGGAGACTTCTCCCTTCCTCCTGTGTCCCTGTCACAGTCCCATCCCTTCCAGTTTCATCTTCATCCCAGGGCCTGGCTACCACACGTCCCTGCTCCTGGCCCTGCATCCTGCCATGGAGGGGCTCAGGGTGACATGGTGCCCCTTTGCTCCCCAGTGCCTGCCCAGAGCCCTTCTTGTCCCTGCCATCCCTCCCAGGGGTGGTCTCCTCTTGCTGAGACCACTGGCCACCCCCAGCTCTCTGGCCTGGCCGGGCTCTGGCCGGCAGTGGCCCCAGGCACGGCGCAGTGCTGAGCTGCAGATGGCAGCACAGTCCGAAGCTGGGAGTCCGGCCACGGCACCGCTGGCCTGGCTGACCCTGGGCTGTACTTGGACTTTCCCAAGGCCTTGCAAGATCCAGATGTGGGGCTGGGACATCTCTTGGGATGCAGGAGGCCGCCCTGTTTTTCCCATTTCTCCACTGGGGACTAAGGGAATTTGCCCGAGCCCATATCCAAAGGCAGCCCCAACTCGCCCAGCTGGGTCTGCGAGGTTACGCTGTCCCCCCCGGGGACTGGAGGTGAGTTCATTCAGCTTCTCCACTCTCCCGGGTCAGCCAAGTTGCTGACCCCAGCGGCAGAGGACAAGCGTGTGCCCGGGCGAGGGGCAGAGCTCTGGAGCGGGGTTGGTTTTCAGCTGAGCAGCACATAGTGTGCGTCCCTGCCGCAATGAATCACCGCTCCCTTCCCAGGACAGGCTGGAAATAGCCCATCACTGCACGCAGCGCCGCAGCTGTGGGGCTGCAGCCCACGGCTCAGGGATTCATAGGTTTAATCTCCGGAGCTGTGCGGGAGCGGTGCGGGGCCGCTGAGACGAGCCGTGTCAGGCAACAGCAGCCCAAAGGCAGCGTGGAACGGGCGCACAGAGAGCAGGGCTGCTGGATGAGGTTTGGGGAAAGGACAGACGGTGCCATTCCCAGCCCTGGGGCAGAGCAAGGACCAGGGATCCCAGTCCAACGCTGGCCAGAGCAGGGCCCAGGGAAATCAAGAGGCAGACCCCGGAGAACCGACACATGGCTCTGGCTGACCAAGGTCACGGCCACCACCGAGGCTCTGACCCGAGTCCCCAGACAGAGGCAGGACAGGAGAGCCCCTCTGCAGACATTGAGCTGCTCAGCTCAGCCAGATACACTGTCCCCAGCTCTTCCTCCCCATACACCGCTTGAGAACTGGTATAAGCTTGTTGAATTGGTGACTCCAGCACAGCTTCGCCTGGAAAAGCTTTGTGCTCCATGGCAAGTCAGCTCCGCCGAGCACCGGGCTCAGTGAAGGTGACACAGGCTGCAGTGGCTGTTTTGGCCACTGGCCAGGGCAGGGGTTTTATGCTGGGTTTTATCCAGAGCAGAGACCTGTGCTGGGCAAAGCTCTTCACCCTCCAGGTCACTGCTCAGCTCACACATGCTTTCTGGACTTTCAGGTGAGGTGGCCAACACATGTTTTTTTCATTTGATGAGCCACTCCAGGAGAAAACAATACACACGCTCTCCAGAGGGCCAGGTCGGTCCAGAACAAACCCCCTTGCTGGGAAGGCAGGGATCCTGTTCTCCACAACAACACCTGCTGGAGCAATCCCAGAGACTCCCGGGGACCCTGCCCCGCAGAGCCGGGAACATCAGGAACTCTGGCCGCTTCCTTCCCTCCAGTCAACACAATGAACCAGAACAAAGGCATTCCCCCCTCGCCTGGCACGACTGTCACTGGAAATGGGCCATATCCTGCAAACTCAGATACTTATCAGCCCCTTGTGAGCCCCAGAACATGTGTGTGCAGAAAGAAACACCACCTCAGAAACTCCAGCTCTGCCACATAAATAACCTCCTTTCCTCGTGTTGCACCAGCAAATCCATCTTCTGGCTGAATTTTCTGATGAGGCCGAATGTGCTGCAGCAGCAACACACCCATCCGCCCCTGGGAGCATCCTGCTGCTCTCCCCCGGCAGCCGTGAGGACGTGGCAGCAGCAGGTCCTGGTGTGTGGGGAGCTGGGGCAGCCCTCAAGGGCGAGAGTGTGGGTCTCTAATCCCCAACTCCTAATCCTGAGAGCAGTGTCACCCGGCTGCTTGACCCCGACTCCTCCAGACAGAGGGTCTGTGGGTCACAGCCAGCCCCACGCTGCTGCTGTGCCCCCGCACCGTCCCCGCAGGCACCCTCCCAGCCCAGCACCGCTCGTGGGCCCCAGACTCCGCTCAGGCCTCCCTCAGGAGGCACCGTGGGTGCTGGAACACGGAGGCTCAGACGGAGCCCGTCCATTCCCCTACGCGACACCCCCAATCCCAGCCTCTCCCCTGAGACCCTTTCCGAGAGCTTTTCTCCAGCTGTGCTTGGGAAACCCTTTGCAGCCCTCACCCGGCCCCTTCCCCACAGGGCCAGGTGACGGGGCAGTGTGCTGGCCACGGGGCTCTCAGGCTGGCCCAAGGCCACCAGATGGTGCATCTCTCTCTCCTACGCCTGCTATAATTCCTGCATTTTTTCCTCTTGACTCCTCTTCAATCGGAATGCTTATCTGAGCCACAGATAACCAGCTGGGGGACAGCTGGGGGATTTTTGGCACTGTGTGCCCTGGGTCACTCTCCTGCCCACCTGCATCCCAGGAACATTCCCGCTGGATCAGGGGCTTAGGCTGCACGGGACAGCGGGGGCGAGAGCAAACGGCAGCTCTGGCACGGCCCAACGGGGACAAGTCTGTTGCAGCTGAGCATCCCTCATGTGCAGCTCCCCACGCGAGCCTGGGCACTGCCCAAGTGCCACCAAGGGTCCCCTCCTCCCCACAGGGAGGTGTTTCTCCCCTGGGGAAGGGGAGCTGCCCAGCGGGGGCCAAATGTGCCATGGAGGGCACTGGGACCTCACTGGAACGATCAAGAACCACCCCAGGTCTAGGGGTGGCTGCTACACAAACCCCCACCTGGGGCAAACCCCCTGGTCTCTGCATTTTGTTTCACTCATGACTCATCCTGATGAGCCCCAATTTTAACACCAGACATTCCGATTGTAGTTTTACTGGGAAAACACTGGTCCAAAGCCCTGGCTCTTGGCATCACGACCCGTTGGGGTGTTCAAACCCTGGCTCCCAGTCTGCAGACAGAAACCAGCCCGAATCCCGCTGGCACAAAGACAGCGAGTAAACAACAATTCTCAGAAGATTTTTATACCAGAAGACTCTTGCCCTGCTCCGTGCCCAAAGCAGAGCTGCCCCCAGCAGAAGGAGCTCCCCAGGGAGCAGCTGGCCTTGGGAAGCTCCCTCCACGGGCAGAGCCTGGGGGGGCCCGGGGGGGCCCTGGTACCTGCACCCAGCACAGCCGGGTACCAGCTGACGGGTGCCAGGCTGCTCCCCGTCCCTCCTGCTCCAAACAATTCCGAGCTGTGGGAGCTGGGGCAGCCTTGCCCACTAAGTGTGCTTTCATCTGGCTTGTTTTCCAGCCCGAGTTCCCCCGCAGTGAGTCACGCAGGACGCCCCATGGCCATGGACACACCGCCCCGTTGCTACAACACCCGTAAACACTTCCCCTGAGCTATAAAAGGCCAATGGGACACAGAGCAGAGCCACATTCCCAGCCTCCCAGAGCTCTTCAGGCACTGCAGAATCACCAGCAAACCCAGGAACCCTCCCAAAAGGCTCCTGGATTGCTCTCGGAGAGGCTCTTATTGTCAGCGTGTAGAAAACAGAGTCCCAGAACTCCCAGCCACTCCGATCTCCAGTCTGCAGGTTTAATGGGGAATTTTTCACATGCGCATGCTAATCACATCTGTAATTCATTTCGATGGGTTATTTTTACACAACTGCAAAAGCGGGAAGAGTTGAGTTGGGCTGACATGCACCGTACCATGCAGAACACGACCAGCTCACGTCCCCGGCTCTGCTGTGACCGAGCAGGGCTGGTCCCGGCCACTGCTGGGTGAGACGGAGCCGCTGCACCCCCTGCCCCACAGCAGCCTCTCCTGCCCCACAGCAGCCCCTCCTCTGCCCTCCAGGGGCCCGGCAGACAAGCTCTGGCTGCCCTTCCATGGCGGTCACGGGAAGGACTCGGCCGTTGTACCTGACCAGCACCCACCGCCCTCAGAGCTCAGGGAGGTCAGGGTGCCCTGTGCAGCCAAGGGAAGAGCTGTGTTTTCTTCTCCGGCGCCTTGTTGGAACAGGCTTTGTCTGTGGAGACTGTAACTGCCATCACACTCTCTTGCTGTATCACAGAAATCTGCCTTTTTAAAACATCTTGTCAGTCTCCTGGAAAGGAGAAGTTTTCCCTGGCAGCTTCTCCCAGAGACCCTGATTCCGGGCAGAGCCCACCTTTTCCTGGCTCTGGGGAGTCCTGTCCCCGACCAACAGCCGGTGCCACCAGCCAGCGCTGCCACACACCCACAGCCACACAATACGAGGAAGGCTGACAGGGCACCGCGCTGCTACCAGCAGCCCTTGTGGCATGAGATAAGCGTTAGACAAACAGCAGCTGAAGTCACCACCACTCCAGTCTGTGCAGCAGCTCCTGTTGAACAGCACTGGGGGCTGCCATGGAACAGAAACGGGGGCTGCCACCCCTGCCTGGCACCACTGCTGCTTTATGTCAGTTTGTGTCCTCTACCTATTACCTGTTCCCTATTTAAAACAACATCTTCAAACCATTTCACACACACTTACACGCTGAACCTTACAAGAAGCCTGAGGAGGTGGGGATTGTTGGGTCCGTATTTCAGAGGGAGGCACTGAGGCTCAGAGAACAGGTAGGGTTTGCCCAGTCCCAGCAGATGCCAGCAGAGCCGAGTGCTGTGGGCTGGCAGCCCTCCGTGCAAGCCGTGCAGCAATCCCTCCCCCCCACGTTGCAGAGCAGCACACGACACGTCCCGTAACGCCTGGGAGAAACCCACGGCTCCTGCCATCCTCTCCAAGCAGGGCAGGGCAGGCAGCAAGCAGCAAGCAGTTAGTCAGCAAGCGGGGGCATCTCTGCCAGCTGCAGGATCAGCCGGGCGGGCTGAAGGCTTGCAGCAGCCACGAGCAGTGGAGAGGCCAAGGCTCTGGCATCAGCAGCTCTCGGGGCTCCAGAAGAGGTTCAAAGTGATCTTCAGGGGCTCCTCCTGCTGAGGCCCTGAGCTGCTGCCTCCTCGCGTGTCTTCTGCTGCCTCGGGCCATGGCACCTTCCGCGGGCAGAGGGAACCGCTCCCGGAGACGGCTCAGAGGGCAGTCCCCGGTGAAGCCTCAAAGCGCACCCTCGGGATCTTCTTGGGCTACGACGAGGAAAACCGCGTTTCAATGGCCGGCAGAAAGGAAGCAGAATGGAAAAACTTACCTGTCCCCATGGGAATCTGCTCAGGAACGTCACCACCAAAGGAATCCGGGTTAGCATGAGAAGAGCAGAGAGAAAAGGCACAGGGGCATGATTTAGTAAAGGGAGAAGCCAGGTAGCAAAACCGGACAGAAAAGACAGTCAGCAAAGGTTTATCAGAAGGAAGAGCACCCTTCTCTAATTTACGGCAGGCCCTAGGAGATGCAGAGTCCCTTCTGTGAGCTCAAGCAGGTTTACACCGAACACTGCCACAGTGCCAGGTTCTGCTCTGTTTTCACAGCTCTGAGTGACTGACCTCAGCTCTTCTGGAGGGATCCCTGTTCCCGTGGTGTAGCTCAAAGTGGAGTTTGCTTGTGTGTGTAAGGTTATGAACAGCTAGTGATTCTAAATCCCTATGTATATTAATTCAAACTCACAAGCTGGAGAGATGGGAACGGCCGGGTGTGATTCCAGACTCCATCCGCGGTTTGTCGGTCCTGGCTGTACCCTAAACCCACACTCGGCAACACCCCGCAGCTCCCAGACAGCTGTACCAGTGACACCGCAAACTCAACCCCTCTCTCTGCTCAACACACTCTGAGCACAGGGGGTGGCTACTCAGCACCCCCAGCATATAGAATTAACCCCTCCATAGGCACCAGGCATGGACTCGACTCCTACTTTCCAAAGGTTGGACAGACTTTATCTCCAATAGTCAAGAGGTCCATAAAAGCCTCAAGTCCTTGGAGAGAATATTGAGTCCTGCAGTAAGAAGTGACCAAAGGACACTGCTGAGACAAAGGAAAAGATCTAAAATAAGAGGGGGAAAAGCAAAATAGGTTGGTATTCATAGGTAAATGTTAAAGGGATAAGCTGCTCCTTCTCAAGTAGTACCTCCCTGACGGGCAGAGGCCCTTCTCCCCTCTGTAATTTTGTGTATTGTGCAATCTTCTTGGCACTGTTTTCTATCAGGTGCGTCTGGTTACTCTGTGTGCTGGTGGCTGTGTCCAAAAGCATCTCCCTCGTTAGCAGCGTGGTACGGGCACTGGAGCCAGTCCAACCCCATGGTGAAAAGCAAGGGAGGAGCAGCGCGGGGAGGGGGGAGGCTGGGTTTGGAAAGTGCTTCTGCCTCTCAGTGAGTCAGACGAAAGGCAGGGCTGGAGGAAACAGAGAATAAATAGATGGCAGAGAGAAAAGGCTTTTTTTTTTTTTTTTCCCCAGAAAAGTTTTGCTCCGACTATCGGTGTTTGTCCAACTGGCTTCACTCTCAGAGTGGCTCCTCCCGGATAAACCTGTCTCAACTGATTAATAAGTCCAGAGCTATTTCTGAACATCCACCAGTAAAGGTGGAGTTTGCATGACAGATGACATGCAGATAGATCTCTGCTGATTCTGACATTTGCATCCTCACATAAAGCTATAGACTAAACATCCTGAGAATTTTTATTCTAAATATTTGATTTTCCCTCACTGACACTGAGCATCTTCGCTTCTGGTCTTTGTCTTATGTTGCAGCTGGACAGCGGACCCACAATTCTTTGGGTGCTTTGTAAGTTGTAGAAGGTCTTGCAGAACCAAGAGGCCGACATTATCCCAAGCAGAATAAAAGAGGGCCGAGCGTGTTGCCGAGAAGCTTATGAGTCATTGCCCTGCTCTACATGGAGAGCGCGCAGCTCCCTGCCCACGGCACAGCACACCCTGCTCCGGGCACTGGGGCGGCAGCAGCTCCAGCGAAGACGCCGGGACAGCCCCAGCTCTCACCCAGTCTGTGCCCGGGTCAGACAGGACATTCCTCGGAGAGCCGTCGGCGCTGGGCTGAGGGTGGCTCTCACCCCCCGGCACACACCGGGGCTGGGGCTGGGACGGTGACAGCACCGTGAGTCACCCAGCTGACTGCCAGCGCCCGGAGAGCGCTGAAGGGTGCAGAGGGACACACGGCAACCACAGAGCCCTCCCATTTCCATGAACTGGGGGCAATGGGGATCATACGCAGGAAAACCACCTCTCCCCCGACGCTCACACCCGCCCAGAGCTCTGCAGGGCTGTGACTGTTAGCGGCTTTTATCATCCACCGGCCAAATGCACACCCGGGGCACCGGAGAGGGACGGGACCGTGTCTGAGCCCTGCTGGAGTTCTTTGGTTTCTAACCCCAGACCTGCAAACGTGGGTACATGCAGCCTTGGAGAGAGTTTCCTGCTCTGTGTCCATGATGAGTTAATTACTTTTGCTGAGGGCTCATATCTAGCTTAAAATGGGAAAATGAGGCACAATCTCACTGGAAACCAGAGCCCTGCAGCCACCCAGCCCCGTGAGCGCTGGGAATTCTGCTGGTCATGGGATGCCCGTGAGCAGGGACCCCACCGGCATCACCCAGACACGGGGGATGCTCCGATCCAGTGCTGACGGGCACAGGGGAGGCCCAAGAGAGGAGTCTGTGATCAGAAGGAATATCACCCGTGGGTTTATTCCCACGAGCCACTGATCTGACCCTATCCCACCTGGCTGAGCAGCCTCCGGCCCTTTGCTCCGAGACCATTCCCTGCTGCACAGCGCAGCGTGAAACTCTAACGCTGAAGGGATTTCAGCAAAGCAACAGCCCTGGCACCAACTGCTTATAAATAATACCTGGGCCATTAAATATTAATGCACTTGATTCCAGGCACCAACAGAGAAATCCATGCTCCAGAGCTGGCTTTTGGTAGAAAGACTGATAACCTGAACTAAGAAAACACCTGGAAATGAGACTTAGAAAGTAACATCCTGAAATATTTATAATAACTCACAGCCTCTGGTGAATTATTATCTCTAGACTCTCATAACTCAGTAACGTGCAGAGAATATGAAGGGTCCTTTGCACAGGATGTTACCACGGTGCCCTTATGATGGATGGAGAATCCAGCGCTGCAGCCCAAAGGAATTGGGTTGAATGATATTTCCCTCCATCCCCTGGGATGGCATTTTTTCACCTCTAATTTTGTTATTTCTGGGACCAAAAGCAGGAGCACAGAAAGGAAGATGCAATAGCTTTCTGGGCTGGACCCCTTCTGTTCCAGCAAAAAAAACAAAGGAGCAGAGACAAACAGTATCAACTCTTAATTAACGGTATTGATTTATATGATTCAGATTTCTTGTGTTTTTTAATAAAGGCTTCATGATGAATTCTCTTTGGTCTTTCTTTTAAGAACAGGATAAAGTAAAGCAAAAGCAAATCCAGCACCAGAGGAATATTCTGTCCCTGCTGACCACACCAGAGCCTCTCGGGACTCAGCAGGTCGCTGATGCACAAACCCACCAGCGAGAAGCTCCCAGTAACTCTCTGCTGAACCTGGGCTAAGGAATGTTGTGGCTACAAGGGAGCTGCTTTTGAGTGGATTCACAGCAAAATGAAACCAGCCTGTTATTTTTAAGTATTATTAGAAAATAAATACAAAAACACTGTCTGCTGCAGCACCAATCTCTGCCATGACCCCTTGGGAAGGCAGATGCTGCAGAGTGCCCAACCGTGCCGGCAGGAACAGCCCGAGAACGTGCCCAGTGCCAACCCCCAGCACCGTCATTCACATTTTACTTGAAATTTCTATTTATTTTTTAACGCTTGTCGCTGGGCAAGCTCCACCGAATCCAAGGTATGTAACACACACAGGCTGCTTTCCGGGCCCGCAGATCACACTGGTTCTCGTGAACCCTCTGCTCATTAGGCTTGTAAGGTTTTTCTTCCAGAGTGATTAATTTGGAACAATACCATAGCTCGGGGCAGCTGACAGGCTGTTTGGGAAGCGGAGAGAGGGTGCGGTGGTTGCGGTATGTACGCCCTGAGCTCCCTGCCCCGCGCCTCTCAGCAGACCCCCGAGCTCACGTTCCTTTCCACACTCCCTTTTGAGGGCACAGACCTAAAAATGAGGCACTTCAGGTCCGGCCTCAGAATCTGTCGCATTAGTGCGTGGGTTTGAAATTCATCCCTCCTCCCCATGATCGACAATCTCGTTGCTCTCGTCCGTATAAGGCCCACTCACGGCACAAAAGCTGAGCTGTGCTATTTATATTTCCTTGTCCAGCCCTACCTACCCCACACATCGTACGGCTGAGACTCCTCTTCTCCCAGCTCTCAGAACCGCCCAGCCCTTCCCGGAGAAACTCCACTTCTCCTGAGGCTGGGAGCAGCCGCTGGCGTCACCTGGAGAGCAGAGGAGCCCCCAGGAGCCCCCGGATCTGAGCGCGGGGCCGACAAAGGCCGCTCTCTCCAGCGCACCAGGACCGGCCGTCCCTCCCGCTCGCTCCACAGCAGCCTCAGAACAAGCAGAAATTCAGCATTCAGTACCTGTGCTGTGAGCACTTGGGTGTCTGGCTGTAAGAAAATCGGGCCTTTGCCACTTGCACAAATAAATGTAATTGCTGAGAACTGTTTGGAGGACAAACGCCATGCTTACATCAGCGCTGACACGAGCTGTTCTTCACCCGAGCGCGGCAGGCTGGCTGGTCTCAGAGCAGAACCTGTCTGGACGGACATCCATTACCTAGTCCTCAACTCCAGTTACCAGCCCCAGCCTCCCATATCCTAAACCCAGGAGATGTGGGATGAACTCACTTTCATTTGGTTTTATTAACGACCTCTCTAACCAGGTTTGTTGGTGTCCTAGTTTCCGTGGGAGGGGGGAGCGCGGGGCGGGCGGCACGGTGAGGCCCTGGGGAGCTCTGTTCCCGGGGCCGCTCGGAGCCGCACGTACTCACTGGACAGCAGAGGTTTGAGGAAGGTTTCTTGCTTGAAAATACCCACTGCTGGGTTTATGTAATATGTCTCTTAAGATGAGTTTATCTCTTGTTCCCTAAAAGAAAAGACTAATAAACCTTTGCATTTTTAGCCCCAGCAACTGAAAATGCAATTGCACAGGAAAGTTAATCACAGCTTTCCAAAGGGAGACTTTTCTAAGTGAGAAAGCAGTAATAAACATTGCTCCCCATCAGAGAATTAATTACATCATCAAGACAGTATCTAACACAACCTTCCATAGGTGGTGGCGCCTGAGAAGTGAAACACTGAATCAGAAAGGAATTCTTTTGTAATTATTTTTTTAATGCTAGACCCAGTTAGGAAAACACAGTGAATTCTCCTCATTTAAACTCCCAGGGTGGAGCCCCCCATAAAGATTTGGTTTCATAGACTCTTGAAACATTTTTTTTAAATTTCAGGATTATTAATAGGGAAACACAGCAGGATGTTAGTAAACAGGGAACTCAGTGGGCATCAACACGGCTTCTTGCAACAAACACTGCTCTTCAATTTCAGTAGAGCAGCTGAACGTCACCCTCGGGTTGATAAATACTGTTATGATGCCCCCCCAGAAATATCACTCCTTTCTGTGTAGTTTTATTCTTAAATGCATTAGCATTATCTGTTGTATCTTATCTTGTTTAAGCACCAAACTAAGAGATAATCAGGAGTTTCTCCTGATTAGAGACCTTCCCTTCCCAGAGTCGGTCACAGGTCTGCGTGCCCACTGTCACCCCTGCCGTGTCCCCAGGGCCCGGCTCCCAGCCCCAGGGTTTCCATCAGGGCTCAAAAGGCTCCATTTCATACGAAGCAAACCTGGAGAATTTCTCACTTGTGCCCTGTGGCCTCCCAGTCAAATGACACTAAATTCCATACTGGGAAATTGTTCTGAATTACAAATATTTCTTTTTTTATTTTCCCCAACACCTTCACGATCGACAAAACTCCTGCTGCAGCCCCGAGCCCACGGATTCAGCGGGGGCTGCTCTGTCCCGACCACACCAGAGAGGGTCACCCCTGGGTTCCCGTAGAAGCACGATTGCCTTTTTATACTCCAGAAAAAACTCAACTCAATATTCATAAGCAACACCAAAGCAAAATGAAGAGCTCCCAAAATGACAACCTGCCAATGTTTAGGATGTTTCCAAAGGACCTAGAAAGTTGCCACCGTCCCACCCACACCCGTAGCCCTCAGGAAGGTTACGCTTTAACAGCTCCCTTCGCTCTTCTCGTCTGGCAGTGCCTGGTGCTTCTGCAGTACACACAGAGCTCTATTTTCTTTTTCCATGGATAGACCTGCCCTCGCCCAAAAGCCTGATACAAAGAGCTTGTAATAAATATATATATTTATAACTGGTCAGGTTCCTGTCTGTTCTGAGTAGGCTTGAGTACTTCAGCCTTTCAGGCATGATAAAGCTACAAATGCTTAAGCTCTGAATCAGAGTCACACAGGCCCCCGCAGCTAGGAGATTCCTGAGCCTATTATGACCAGCTCTCCCTTCAAACACTGTAGTAAGAAGCGGTTTCCCTTTTTTTCTCGGGTTTTCTTCTCTCTCTTCCTGTGATCGGCACTGGATGAGTCTCTATTTGTCCCTGGAGCTGTCTATTATTAACCCAGAGGCTTCCAACTCAGTCGTTAACTATTTCACTCGCTCCTCTCCTGTGGCCCAATGTAAGAGCTCGCTCTGCTGAGGAAGACCAGCTCCCGACAGGAAAACGCATAGAAATGTATTCCTCTCTTTCTTCTTGTTTAATACCAAAGAAAAAACCCAACGCTTAGTGCAGGGGTTGAACATCCAGCAAACCAAAGCCGTTTCTGAAACCAGACAACTACAACGTTCAATACTCGCGGGCTGCAGAAGAAAGTCAGTGGAAATCTGTAGCAGGGCGAGGGCAACGGCAGAGCTGGTGCTACCGGGCTGAAGGAGCCGCTGTGTGTTCTGCCTGTCCTAGTCGGTGAGATCAACCCCAACGCCGGGGTTACTGCCTCTTGCTGTTACCAGATGCATGTCACAAATCTGAAATATTATCGCTCTCCACGTAGCAATACACATATTGCCTCTCAGTAGAAAAGACATTGGCAGACGGATTTACAATACTCCCCTCCAGAACCCAGTGCATTCTTGTTCTTTTTTTAGCTAAGCAGTAAAATCAGGTTATTTTGATACTTCTGCTCCATTGCAATGAATGCTTGGGGCCATTCTCACTATCTTTGTTAAAATTCCACAGCAACTCTACCAAAACTTGCCTTAGATCCCACAGAGAATGTTAAATCGTGAACAACAGCACTGCTTGGGACCCGCCCCAGCGTGGACCTCCAGAAAGTCAAGGGAGTTTGGGAGAGCAAGGGACCGACCGTGCAGTGTGACAGAACCCTCAGCAAACACAACACCCACTGACAGGACACAGAGAAGTCACAGAACAGCTCCTTACCTGGTAGATCATGACTTTGAAGTTCCTGCGTTTCAGGAGCTCTGCTTCGTTGGCCTCCAGCTTCTTAATCTGCCCAGCTTGCTTCTCCAGGTTCTGCCGAACGGTTTTCACGTTGACGCTCACCTTGCGCACTTTCTCCAGCATCTTGTTGACGGTGTTGCTGGTGGTGGTGTGTGCCTTCGTCAGCTTGGTCAGCTCGCCCTGGATGCTGGTCACTGCGCTGTCCATCTCCTGCTGTCTCTCCTCCAGCTGGGTCTGGGTCAGCTGGATCTGATCCACCGCCCCAATGATCTTGTCCAGAAGGGTCAGCACCATCACGCCGTTGATCTGGTCCGATTTGATGGGTTCTTCGGCCGCTGGCTCCTCAGAGGCCTCGGAGGCGGTTGGCGGTTCGATAATTTGCAAAGTCGTATCCTCCATATCGGCCGGGAGTCCTGGCTGGAGCCTGGGGAAGCTGTCACTGCAGGGAGAGAGAGGAGGGAAAACTAAACCCGAGCCTCAGCTAAACTCCGTGCCGGGAGAGACGCCAGGAACGGAGAGCACAGTGTGGGGAGGTCTGTGCTGAAATTCAAATGGCAGAGCTCGGCAGGGCCGGCCAGTGAAACTGCCCTGCAAAATTTTCCAGGCTCGCAGGGCATTGGCTGACTCCACCTCAGCGACAGAAAAGGAGCCCGCTGCCAAATGCCTGACGACCCACCCTTGCTGGAATGATTAAAATAGTTGGAGGGGAGGCGATGGCTTTGCGTGCAAACACAGGCACAGCTCAGCGAGGAATGCAAAGCTCTGAATCTACAACCGCCTCTTCGTCACCATAGCTCTAACGGCACGACAAGTAGTGAGAGGAAAAGACAAAAAACCTTGAGTGAAAAGCTCGGGAAGCTGCTGGGAAGAGAGCAGCCCCATCTGGGCACAGCTGTATACTTTAAAGGAAGGCTGGTTTAAACAACTGCACACGTTAAAGGGCAGCTGGAAAATTCAGATCTTTTGCCAATACTTCACTTTTTTTTTTTTTTCCAGTTCTACAAGAGCCTGATTTTCAATACTTTAAAAAAAGGCAACAATTAGAGTTGAGTAATTACGGCACATAACTTCTGGATCATAAAAATGCAGTCTCCTATGTGTGTAAATGTACACAACAGGCATACACAAGATACACACAGTGTGTACCACGTCTCTATGCAGATTTAACACAGAAAGAATAAATATAATCCACTCCTGAAGTGAAGCACTGGCCACTCCCACCTACAGCAGCTATCTCGGCTCTGCAGTCCTCCAGCCACAGACAGATCCAGACTTCTAAACGGAGGACACGCTTCTACGTATGCCCCACAACACCATACCTGCAGGCAACACCCAGATGCATCCTGTTAAATAAGGCTTTACTGGTACCCAACTAATTGTTTCAGAACTTAATAGAGTACACACTGCTTTGGAAAACATGTTAAATAAGGCTTTATTGTACCCAACTAATTGTTTCAGAACTTAATAGAGTACACACTGCTTTGGAAAACATGGGGAAGAAATAATCCTTATTTTGCTACCTTTTGCCCTCAGCACGGACACAAAGCCAGCTGCAGAGCCCTGCACAGCGTTGGCGTGAGCCGATGCCCCGTGGCAGCTCCTGCCCCCGGACAGGCGGGAGGCGCTGCAAGAGGCTGGATGCGACAGGAACGGGCACAGCCACGGGCAGGGGGAAAATTCTGGTCTTGAGAGTGCCCCTGGGTGAGACCCCTCTGCCATTGGCACTGGCTTGGCCAGAGGACACCAATCCCCCCTGGGCAGAGAGCCCTCCCAGGCTCCCAGAGGCTGTGGGCAGACTGGGAAGGCTGCAGCTTCCCTCTGGTCCTGTAGCCTTGACAACAAGCAATTCATGCTCAGCACATCCTGCCTCCTGAGGGGGCCAAGCCCCCCCTTGCAATTTGCCACAGGCTGGCAAATAAAATTAATGTGTCCCCCCCCTCGGCCGGGGGACAGCGCTGGGAGCGGTGCCTGACTCCCAGCACACAAGCTGGGAAACCCATGGCGCAGAGATGTGCAGGAACATTGTCTGGTGATGAATGCTCACGACAGTCAGCACTTTCCGTGGCCCCGTGCTCTCCACCATGTGACAGCTCGCTTTTTACTGCCGCTCTGCCCGCGCTGCGCCATTGATCCAGACTTGGGTTCACTCTGCATCAGTAAATTGTGCTGTGTGGCTTCCACAATAGGTATTATGTCATGTATTAAAAATAGGTTGCTTTTCTATACCCTGTTTTTTCCTGGAGGGACCTTTTTCCTGAGGATTTATTTCCAGTGTTTGCTGATGATGAGTCAGTTCCATGAAAAAAAATCCTGACTCCAGCCAGATATTGCTGGGCTCTGCAGCTGTTTCTTGCTGGGGGTATTTCCACAGACATCCCCCGGGGAATCCGCAGGTATAGGGCAGGATGCAGGCACAGCAGCGCGCTGTCTAGGTGTGCCATTTATTCCACGTATGACTCCAATGCAATCTCTGCCTTCATTTCTCCATTTGGGAATAATTAAAAAAAATCAGACTGAGTAGGTCTATCTAGATAGGACCAGACAAAACAAGAGAACAGGAATTGGTGTTTGTTCTGGATACTCAGCAGAAGGTAGGAAGGCTGCGCTCAGGGCTTGCTGGGCACGCAGCAATCACACCCCACGCTAAAATGCGATGAGTAATTTTCTATGTTGGGACTAACTTCATTTCAGCCATTTTCTGCCGAGGAGACATTCCCGGGAAAGCCAATAGGTGGCAAACAGCAGCCTCCCCTTCGGAGCCTCCACTGCCCTCCCAGGACAGGGAAATCTCTATCTCCTCCAGTGCGAACAATCTCTGGCTGCTCTCACTGTTCGGTTGGTATATTTTGATCTTTGGCTCTTCCACACTTGCACTATGCATTAGATCTTACTGATCCCTCCCATACCCAGCGATTTTACACTATGAGTTCCTTGTATGGACATGGAACAGACAATCCAAACAAAAACAAGCATGTTTCAGCTTCAAAGCACAACTCTGTCAGAGCTATGCAGGACAATAAAGGAATAGAATGTGCAGCATCAGCTTCCACACCAGTCCGTGGAAGTGCCTTGACTAAAGGAAGCCACTCAGTCCACTGACTTCTTAACTAGCGAGATGCAGCTGCGTGGGGCCTGCCAGAAACAAGGACTGGCCGTGGCTCGCAGTGCAGACTCTGCGGAACTTCACCAGCTGCAGCTGACACTAGTTGTCCCGTCACCTGTAGCTTAAGTATAGAGGACATGGACTGGACAGAGAAAAAGAAAGAACACAACCCTCTGCTTTCCAAGGACCTGGGGATAGGTGTGGATGAGGAAACGTGCAGTGTGGGTGCAGCTGTCAGTGCTGCGAGATGCACCCCCCAGACCAAGAGAACTCAATTTGACAGCCCAGTGCCAGTGCAGTGCACTACTCAGTCACCAAACTAATTGAATGACAAATTAAAGTATGTTATTTAACCTTCTAACTTGCTCACTTTTTCATAATCAATTTGAGAGAAGTCAAATACTGGAATAAAAGCAAAACCTGAGAGTGTTAGCAGCCCTGCCACTGCCATCTCCACCCCACAGCATCACTCCCCTCCCTGACACAGCTCCCTGAGTTGCTGCCACAGGGTCACCCCCCATGGCTGTGGCCCCCCACGCCAACCCTGCCATGTCCTTAGTTCCTGGCACATCTGCTGGTGGCCTTTGTCCCACGGGAGCTCTCAGGAGCAGGGCTGGGGATTTGTTCTGAGCTGGAGCAGCACCCGACCCCCACTGCTGCCCCTCCGCCACATCCCTCGATTGCTAACGATTGCCAACGAGCACACGGGAATCACTCTGCTCTGAGGGGGGGAAACACCAGCCCAAGTCCCAAAGGGGTGTCACACCTCGGTTTTGCTGCGCACCACGGGGGCTTTTGGAGCAGAGACAACGGTGCGAAAAGGGATCTGTGGTTGAATCATATTTTCACTCTGCAAAAGCTCCTCTTTCAACCATACCAAGACCGAGCATTTACTCCAAGAGACAGTCAGTAGAAATAGTGGGAAGATTAGTGTATTTTAACTGAAATATCTGTGATTTCTGGCTTCCCTCCCAAGGACCCGTGTCTCCACGAACAGCCCCGCGCCGCAGCCCCGGCCGCAGGGAGGGAGGTTTCCGGTGACGGGATTTGTCAGGGGGCGCCGTCCCCGGGAGGAATCGTCCCCGTCGCCGGGTGTTCGTGTGACACCGGGGCCCGACCCCGCAGGGCCGGTTTCCGCTCTTCCCTGTCCCTCGTCTCCCCCGGTTTCAGCAGGGACAGCCCGGCCCCGACCTCACGGAGCGCAGGGCCGGGCCGCGCCCTCGCGCCTCAGTCCCGCTGCCAGTGACGTCACCGCCTACGTCACGGCGTCATCAACGGCATCGGGGGGGGGCGCGTGGCGGCAGTCAGCGGTCACCACCGGCGCCCGGAGACGCGCGCGGGCCGCGGGCCCGGCGGGACCAGGAGCCCGGTGGGACCAGGAGCCCGGTGACCGGGCCGGCACTGTCGGCCGCCGCTGTCGTCACTTCCGGTGCGGGTCGGTCCGGCCCGAGGCGCGCCGTCGCTAGGAGACGGCCCGCGTGACCCCGCCCCGCCTGCGCGGTGACGTCAGGGACGGGGGCCGCAGCGGATCAGCTGGCGGCGGCGGGTGCGGGCGGTGCGGGGCGGCGGCAGGTAACAGGGGGCGGCGGGGATGGGGCCTACCGGGCTGCCTGCCCGGCGGTGGCAGCGGTCAGCGGGGGCCGAGGCCGTGGCCGTGAGGGAGCAGCGCCCGGGAGGCCCTGGCGGCCCGACCGGCCCCTGCTGCGGCCCAGTCCCGCGGCCCGGTCCTACGGCCGCCCGATCCCGGTCCCGGTCCCGATCCCGGTCCTGACGGCCTTTTTCCGCAGAGGCCGCGGCGGGGCCGGCGGCGCCATGGGGGAGTTGTTCCGCAGCGAGGAGATGACCCTGGCCCAGCTCTTCCTGCAGTCCGAGGCCGCCTATTGCTGTGTCAGCGAACTGGGCGAGCTGGGGAAGGTCCAGTTCCGCGACGTGAGTAACCCCCGGCCCCCACCCCGGCACCGGCCCGCCACGGCGGAGCGGAGCCCGGCACCCCCGGCACTGGCTCCCGGGGGCGGGGGGGCACCGGGCCGGGCTGGAACCGTCTCTCTCTCTCTGCAGCTGAACCCGGACGTGAACGTGTTCCAGCGTAAATTCGTCAATGAAGTCAGGAGGTGTGAAGAGATGGACCGAAAGCTCCGTACGTTTCTCTCTGGGGTTGATGCGGCTCCGGCTCTGTAGCTCTTAAAGGGAAAATAACGCACGCGGGCTAAACCCCCCCAGCAGCCTTAGAGAGCGGGGTGCTGAGGAGGAGCAAGGGCCGCCCTTCCCTGGTGTGTCAGCCCGTCAGGCTGCCGCCAGCGATCCCCTCCCTGCCGCAGCCAGATCAGGGGCTCTTGGAATAGGAGGTGAAAGAATTCATGGCTGCCGGTGGGGCTGGGTGGTGTTACAGTGGGAGTCTGACATTGAGGTATCCTTTTGGTCAACAATGCCAATGCTGTCTCTCCAGGGTTTGTTGAGAAGGAGATTAAAAAGGCAAATATTCCTATCATGGACACTGGGGAAAACCCGGAGGTGCCTTTTCCACGGGACATGATTGACTTGGAGGTAATGATGTGTTTTACGACTCAAGCAGTATCTGACTCTAGATGGAAACAGGGGACATTATCTCTGTTGGTAGATACCCACTGAATCTGTTGGCAAAGGTGCACTAACCAGGGTCCCCAACCGTCACCTGCAACAGGAGCTCTGCTCGCTCACATCAGGCTCATCGTGATTCACAAGCATTGTTTTGCTTGTGTGTTTGTCCAAATGCTGTCAGAAGTGAAAGTACTTCAGAGATATTCTGCTCATTTAAATGAGTCAAAGCCCGTGGTTCGTGCTGGGCCTGTCATAAAGTTTATAAGGGGTTTTAGTGATGTAAAGAACCCTGGATAAGTCCAGCATGTAACAGACCTGGTGAATGGGAAAAGTTTCATGTTGCCTGAAGAGAATGTCATGAATCTGGATGCCTGTGCCATAGCAGATGGGCACTGCAAATGAGTAATTGTATGCAAATCATGTGAGAATTCAAAGCAGCTTGTCTACTTTCTTGTTTTAATAGACTTTACAGCACTTATTTATGGAATTGCTTTAAGTCCTTTATCTGACATCTTCTTTCCCCGTCTTGCAGGCAAACTTTGAGAAAATTGAAAACGAGCTTAAGGAAATCAACACAAACCAGGAGGCTCTGAAGAGAAACTTTTTGGAGCTGACAGAATTAAAATTTATACTGCGTAAAACTCAACAATTTTTTGATGAGGTCAGAATACCGGGGGCGGGATAACACTTGGGCAGCTGGTTCTTCCCCAACAGATTACCATTTTTATTCTCAAGTATATTTTTAGTTGTTGTTTTGGACAGCAGGGTCATTTTTATGCTTTGTTTAAGAAAGCTTCTCAAATTATTTTCCATTTTTCACGCAGTGCACATAGCTACCCATGATTTACCTCTGACGATGTTGGGCTGGGTTTGTTTTGGGTCGGCAATGGTCTGTCTAAAAATTGTGTGAAATCATTCTGATGCTTGTAGTTTCCAAAGCACATCAGCAGACCACAACTCTGGCGCGACAGGGAGTGCTCTCCTGGGTGGGAGGGAGTCTCTGTGGGTGGGGGCAGATAAGCAGCCTTGCCTCCCGCACGCAGATACTACAATCAAGCTCAACTTCTCTTCAGCCTTTGAAATGTAACACGGAGATTACTCTTTAGGGTCGTAACACACAGTCCATTGAAGCAATAGGGTATTTATTTATTTATTTATTGAAGCCTTTGATCAAACCCTAAAGTTTTCAGAGGTGGGTTCTGGAGCGAAGCCGCCACTTAGAATCTTGAATGGTGAAGCCCATTCAGTGGTGAAGCCCAGCTTGGCTGGGGACTGGTGGCTCTTTCTGTACCCGAGAGGAGCTGCTCTGCTGTGGGTCATGCTGCAGACACAGAGCCCATACGGGAGAAGGCATAATCCTTCCTCGTAAAAATTTTAGTATCCCAGAGCCTGGGGAGTTTTGTCCAAGAGCTCCTGTGTGTGCTTTAGAAAGGTGAGAACGTGGGTTTGCTGAGTATGTGTCCTCTCATCCAAGGATTTGACCAAAGAGTTCTTGATGGATCTGGCTTCTGGCTGTTACAAAGGCTGTGAACAAGGAGAGCTGGGCTCCTGCAGCCTTCACGCTGTTATCTGAGGGTTGGGGTTTGTTTTTCTGGCACAGGATGGTGCCTGCTCAGGCGCTGAGGTTGTTCCTGTGCCAGCACGGGTCTTGGTCACTGCTGACAGAGACTCTGCTGCCTGTGCCATCAGTTGATCAGTCACGGGGTTGATTTCAGTACAAAAAAAACCCTTGATTGGTCACGGGGTTGGTTTCGGTACAAAAAATCCTTGTCTTCGAGTGTTGAATGTCCACTTACACGTGTCTCCTTGGACACACAGTGTTAACCTGTCAGTCCATTACTCAGCAGCACTGATGTGCCACTGCTGCCTCTTCTAACAGAGTGTTGGGTAAAGCCACGTACAGCCAGTGCTGGGTGCTTTTTTATTAATCACTGTTCTGCCTGGTGAGAGCCACCCGCTGCTTTCATTCAACTACAGCATGAGCAGACTAAAGATCAAACCCAATTTCCTTAACTGTCTGCATCAGATCACCACAAAAGGGAGCTCATTGTGAGCCTTAAATGGACTGGCCACAGGAATTTAGAATGTTCCCGCTCCTGTTTGATAACTGGTTTCTTTAATGATAAATCAAAATACATCAAATAAAATGTACTGCTCTATGTAGAAGCAGCTCGTGTGTGGAGGTCAGGAAAGCCTAAGTCGGAGCTGTTTCTGCTCAGGCTGCAAAGACCCAAGAGCTGTGTGAGCCCCGGCCAGTCCCGGGCTCGTGCTGGGTCTCCGTGCCTCCTGCTGCCGTTTGCTCAGTACCTTCAGCACTCGAAGACTTCAATAACTTGTAATTACGACTGTGTTATTCATAGTAATAAGTTGCACAAGAAATGGCTGATGATCCAAAGTGCTTTTCTTGGTGTTTGCTCTGGGGTGTTTGTGCACTGGGGGGGGAGAGGGCAAAATTGTTTCACTTGTTAGGGTGGTTCTAGTTGAAGGAGCCATTTCTTGTTTCAACACACCATGTTGATGATTATGCTCCTTTTCTCAGTCTTCTTGTCTTTGCTTATGAAGAGCAGTATGAGCTGGAGAGATTTCTCCGAAAGCTTTGCCTAGAGTGTGAGCGTAAGAGAAGACTGGAAAAGTAATGGTTAATGGCATGCAGTCCCCCCTCTCTCCTCTGACTCTCTCCCCATCTGCTTTTTTCTGTTTGTTTTGCACCTCTCATTCCTGTCTGAGCTCTGGGTTAATAAGTTAGATGGTGAAATGACTCTTTTTTTAGTTCTTGTGAAAATGGACTTTTGTTCTGTTGGTGAACCGGAAGGGGCTTGAATTGTATGAAGTTGTGCAGGGTGATCCTGAGCTGGGATCACGAGTGGGGAAAAGGAACCTCTCTTTCAGGCCCTGAGATTAAAAGGTGCTGATCTGGGTGAACAATAAGCAATTTAAAAATTTTTGATAATGAATGATCTGCATTCTAATTACTGGCATGCAAATGCTTGGGTTTTTCCAATCCTAAATGACCTGATGTAGTAAAAAATACTTCACAATAACAAAGACATTTCACTTGCTGCTGGTGAAAACTTATTCAAAGTAAATTTTGCAGAGTCTGGTTTCTCTGTGTCGTAGCTGGGTAGCGCTTTCATTTCCAAAGTCTCTCAATTATTAACTTCTGTTCACTCTTATAATACTGCTCTAGTTATCCCCCCCCCCAAATCAGAGCTGATGTCGCTGCACAGTTTCCTATCTGGAAAGGGTGTGATCGTCAATCAGAGCAGTTGAGAGATGAATCAAAGAACGTTGGCGTTTATTATGCAAGTAATCCTTGTGTAAGAAAGTTCTTATTTAGTAAAACTGGCCTAATCCAACTTTAATCTAAGGTGCTTTGTTCTGTAATTTCAGCCCCTCTAAGCAGGACTTGTCTCTGTCTCAGGCAGCGTCCTGAGCCAAGGACACGCAGCCCAAAAGGGCCAGGGGTGATATTAAACATTTATAAGAATTACTCTCTCAAGTGAGGTGGATCCAAAGTTTTCACGTGTGCTGTCCTCCTCTCTTTGCTTCATGTGCTAAAACATGGCACCCCTCACAGCAGTTATCACAGAGCATCTTGATCAGTGATAAATACAATACAAGCCTCTTTAAATTGTAACTTACTGTTTTCCAACATCCTGAAACCTCGTTATCAAGTAATCACTGGTGTCTTTGGGCTGTATGTTTTGCTTCGTGGTACCAGACCTTCTTATTTCGGTTGTGTTCTGTATGAAGCACAATTTTCATTCTGTTTTTGGTGTTGAAACAAGTTGCCTTAAAGCTGAAGGGATCAGCAGTTCCTGGTGTTGGTTTTCCCAAACTCAGTAAAGGGCTCCCTGTGGTTTGTGGTGTCTGTCAGCGTGTGTGTACAGGCAGCTGAGCTGCACTTCACCTCAGCCTTGCAAAAACTCCTCTTGTATGTGGAAACTGCTTTTATTTGGCAGGCAAGTAAATCATTGTGGAGTTTTCCCTTCAATTGGGATGCAGCTATTGCCCAAATAAAGATCCCATGGCTGAGTCACTGCAGTTGCTATGTGCTTTTGTAAGGCTGTGCTGTAAGTGTGCATGTGTGTTACGTGTCCAGGGTCAAACTCTACCTTCAGTGTGTTTTAGCAAGTGCCCTCGACAGCTCTGGGGGAAGCCACCCATTTTCCACAGAGGGTAGAATTTGGCCCTTTCTCTGTGCCGAGGAACTGCAGGTTTTGTCATTTCACTATATAAGCTGCAGAGGTAGAAATGACCATGATGTGGGGTTGATTGAAGATGGTGCATGAGAGGATGTGACTTGAGCATCCTTCCTGGCTGGAACTCTGGCACTTGCAAGGTATGTTCCCAAGAATTTGAGCCTGCAGATCAGTTGTGATGGAGGACGGTATAAATCTGCGTCCTCTTCTAATGCCTGGCTGGTCGAAAAACAAGCAACATCACAGGACTGCCCTAAGCAACACATCTTGTGAGTCTGGCAATAACACATAGAGTGAGTGAGGATAAACACTTTAGAGAATGTAAAGATTTAATCAGGAAGCATGTTTTTAGGCTGGAAGTATTGTGTGTTTTTCCTGGAGGAGAACTTTGTAAAGCCACTAAGAAAATTACCATCCAGTACTTCCAGGTTTTGTTACTGATTCTGACCCCATGTCTACACTGATGTGGTGAGTAACCTAGAATCAATCAAACTATCATCACATAAGTGAGAAATTAATTATTTTGCCTGGAGCAGGGTAACCGAGCGGGTATGCGGGTCTGGTGTGGCCGCTGCTGGGGACAGCCCTGTGAAGGTGCCCTCAGGTCATTGAACCATCTGTGGAAGACTCACCTGAGCATCTCTCTCCCCGGGGCATGGAACCAAGTACCATTTCCCAGGCACCGCTCAGAAACGCCTTTTGCATCTCTAATACACAGAAGATGCACAAGTAGAACAAGAGGGGATCAGAGCTACCCTCACCTTTTTCACCATTTCAGATCTAAAGAAAGAGCAGGGTAAGGTGTGCTGCTCTCTTGTGCCATTCAAAAATGGTTCTTGGGGACATCACTTGTATTTAAAACTTGATAAATTTTTTTGAATTCTGCCTTTCTTCAGACTTATATACCCCACAGCCCCTTTGTTCTCTTGCTGCAATCTTTAGACTTTTCTTCTACGGAAGCTTTGCTGGGCCATTCCACTTCTCCTCTCGTTTTTCTCCTTCCTTGTGTGGTTCTGTCTTTTCTATCATCTGGTTCCTCTTTCTGCTGTCTTATGTTCATTCTTTCCTTTTTTTTTTTCCTTTTTTTTTTTTGTCTCCCCAAGCTATCTCCTGGTTCCTCGTTCCCTGCATGCCACTAACTAGTTTCATTAGATATTAATTGATTTGTGAATTCAGGCTGAATTGCATCATCAGCAGATGGCGGATCCAGACCTGTTGGAGGAATCCTCTTCGCTGCTGGAGCCGAGCGAGATGGGAAGAGGGGCCCCACTACGACTCGGGTAATGGCCGTTGGCTTTCTCCTGCCCCCGTTGGGGTTGTTGGCTCATGTTCACCCCAGAGCACCCGCTGCCCTTTGAGCTCAGTGGTGGAACTTTGCAGAGGGGCACATCAAGTGATGAAGGCTGGTCTGGACTAGCTGTCATCTGCTGGACCAAAAAAAAATTGACTAGTTTGTTCCTTGTAAATGTGTCCTGGTGGCTCTTTGAGACATTGAGCTCTCACAGCTTCGAAACTCTGGGCACATAATACTACAAAAAGTCTGTATAGTTCTGTACCCTCTTCCTTCGCTGCTTCCAGGCTCTGTGTCGGTAATGGATGTAGGGCTGGAAGCAGTGAGGTCTTGCTGTGTCTGGCACACAGTCAATGGTCAGTCTCCATGTGGCTAGAGAACCTTCCATTTTGCTCAAAGGATTAATTTCAAAACAGAATTTTTGTAGCTTTCAGCTGGATGCCCAGCTCCAGTGGCCGTGGGTGGTTTGGGTGTCAGGCTCTGCCTTCCCCCAGGTGCAGAACGGACATTTCTGCTGTCCCTTTGCAGGTTTGTGGCTGGTGTGATCAACCGCGAGCGAATCCCCATGTTCGAGCGCATGCTGTGGCGCGTGTGCCGAGGGAACGTGTTCCTGCGCCAGGCGGAAATCGAGAACCCCCTGGAGGATCCTGTAACGGTAAAAGGAACTATTGTTTACAGCGGCGAAACTCTCAGATGTGCAAAAGGACTTTCTGATAGATCTAAGCCTTTATCCCTTCACGAGGTCCACGCAGCCAGACCTTGTGTCGTGTCCCTTCACGGTACATACTTGCAGCCTCTGAGGCTTTAGTGACACATGTTTTCCTGCTTAGTTACAACGAAAATAGCAGGATGGATGGGGAATACTGTTGAAAAGGAGAAAAACAAACCAAAATGTGGAGTGCAGCAGGGCGTAGCTGCTTCTCTGGCACAGACTGCAAGTGCACCTCCTGTGTGCAGCTCTGGATAAATAGGAATCCTCCTTGACAGAGGCTCTTTTGGACATCAGCGGTGTAACATCTGGAGCTCATTCACTCTGAACTTGGACCTTTCCTTTTTCCTAATTTCCTAAGCAGTCATTTGAACACCCACCTGAGAAGTGTTGGTTTTATTACATAGTAAATGTGATTGGACTTGTTTAGAGTCAAATTGAGGGACAGTGCCCAAACTTTGGGAACTCCTGCTCTTGGCCAGTAGAAAGAAAAGCCATGTCTGTTGGTGTCTGTGTGTTGTACTGGGACAAAGACAGAAGAGTTGAACTCGGTAGCTGCCCCTCGTGTCTCACGTAAGACTGACTGACTGCTGCTCTCTCCCACCGCTGGTAGTTGACCTGTTGGATTATCTGTCTACTAGGAGAGACTTTTTTCAATTGTGCAACACTTCCTTAAATTGAGGTTACACCTAATGTAATGATTCTTGAAACATTACGTTAAAATTTCCTAAGTAAGGTAGAACAATAACTTGTCAACAAACGCAGGAAAGGGGACCTGGCTCCCAGCATGAAAACAGCTGTATGAGGAATGTGCCCTTGGCCTCCCTGGAGAATCAAAGTTGTTAATCTCCACCTCAGCTTATTTTCATTCACTCTCCAGCTTTCTGCTTGATTCTGTAGGTGAGCTGGCTGCAGGCTGATAAATATTTCACTGCATCTCTGTTCTTTTGGAGATCTTACCGGGTTTTCCTGTTTATCATGTTACAGAGAATAGGTAACAGATCACACAGAACGCTTTGCTTCAGTAAACACCCATACGATAGGGGTGTTCCCTGCTGAGGCTAAGAATCACTTTCCTCCTGACTGTTCCAGTGGTGTGAAGGTATATTCTTGGCTCGCTGTGCAGATGGGAGCTCTGTGTGCACAGATTCAGAGGAAGGAAAAGTAGAACTCTGTTGTAATTTGCTATAATGCTAATTTCTGAAAATAGCAGAGCTAATACATTGTACCCTGTCTTCTCTTCCAGGGGGATTATGTGCACAAGTCTGTGTTTATCATCTTTTTCCAAGGCGACCAGCTGAAGAACAGGGTCAAGAAGATATGTGAAGGGTATGGCAATCTCACAGCTGGGCAGCTCACTCAAGTATTTGAAATATGTTGACGTGACTTAATATTGATATTTTACAACTCCATATTTCACAATGACTGTAGGAGTACATATTTTGACAGCAAATAAAATGTACCTTAAGGAGCTGAAATGTATTTGACAAGCAAAGTGGCCACTGCTCAGAGTCTCCTCTGGCCACTGCTCAGAGGAGCTGACTGCTTTGGTAGAGAATGCCTGAAAACAAGGGAGTTGGAGTGTGGGACTCCCGGACAGAGCTAGTGGGGTGTCAGCGGGCGATATTTCCCCAGGGAAGACCAACGGTTCCAGCAGCAGCTGCGCTGGCACGATAGGGACACCCCGAGCAGGGATGGCGGATGGGCTCTGGGACAGGGCCTCTGGGACGCTGTCAGTGCCAGGAGCAGAGTTTTCCTCCCACTCCTGTTTCTTAAGTGTTTGGCTTTTGGTTTGGCCTGGAGCAAACTGCTCTGCCCACTTGATGTAGAGACTGAAACCCTGCTTGGCAGTCCTTGCTGATCAGAGGCTTCTGTAAAGGTGCTTCTGGCTCTGTGTCTGCGCTCAGGCTCAGCCCTCTGTTCCCTGACTGACCCACCTTCTCTCCGTCCATCACTAACGTGACTCGCGTGTCTTCCAGATTCCGTGCCTCCCTCTACCCATGCCCAGAAACACCACAGGAGCGGAAGGAGATGGCTTCTGGTGTCAATACCAGAATTGATGATCTTCAGATGGTAAAATAACTGGGGTCAACGCCCATTTTTTCTTTGCTCTTAAATAATGTAGTAGAAAACTTACTTGGATCCTCTTAAAACAGAAGAATTTTTGGCCCTATTGGATGACCCTGTTTTCAGCTCCAGGTAGCTAGAGCCCAGCAGCTCAGCACTGCAAGCAAGGTGTTTAGAGGATGTCAGCTCCATTTGGTGTAGGGTGCTGGGATGGTTTGCCCTCTGTGAAGGGCTGAGCAGTTAATTCTATACATATAAGTACAGCATGGACAGGGGGCTGCCTGCCGGGGAGCAGGGAGGAACATGCATGTATGAGGAGACAGCATGTTTGCAGCTCTGAAAGCTTGTAATTGCCTGGTTCATCTGCAAGAACTTTGAAAACATTTAAACTTATTTCCAGATTGAGATAACAATGCTGTCTTTAACTTGGCTCTTCTTTTTTCTGCCTGTCCTCATACTTTCACCTTGTGCTGACCTGAAGAGCTTCTGCTTTACAACTGATCTCTCGTGCCACAGTCTGAGTGTGTAACAAGTGATCAGCGCACAAACTCACTGGGTGCCAGCTCTGAAATATCTGGTGCTTGCTTCAAGGACGAAAGGCAGTGTGTTATAATGCAGAAAAAAATAAGGGATTTGAGACAAAAAATAAGAAATGGTTGAGAAACTAAAAGGAAAAACAGTTCAATTTTGGCTGCTTATTTGATAGAGAAACTGTCCTGAGCCAGGAGTTGTGTAGCGCTGCTGTTCAGTAATTTTAAAGTAGACAAGAACTCAGAAACAATTCAACTTGTAGGATCCAAAGCTGTGTGTGCCCTTTGTCCTTGCCTTCCCTTGAGCCTAAGACTTTCCAGTCTGGAAATCTGACTTGGCACGAGGTAGATGTGTTCCAGTTGGAAAACACCCTCAGTAGAAAACACTTTCTCCTTTTCCCTTTGGTAAAAAAGTCTTTCATTGTAATCTTCGTGTGTTTTCCTAAGGCACCGTACACCTCACTTGGTAGAACTCTGCTCTTTTAACCTGGGTGGAGGAGCAAATGTGCTCTGTGATCTCTGGGCAGTTTATTGTTTGAAATGTCTACTGACTCTGGAGCTGGAGGAAGAAAGTAGTCAAAAAGTGTCCCTTAAAACCTTTTAGCAAAACTAATTAATATGGAGAGTAAAGTGCATACTGGGGGCCTGTGGCAGCCTGTGCGTGGGGTGGGGAGGGGGCTCTGCTGGGTGACACTTCTCTTGGTGGTCAGCCCAGTTTCACTGCATACTTCTCTGCACTGCCAGTTTTGGCCAGTGGTTTTGCCTCATCTTTCTCCCTCTTCTCCATGAAAGGTGCTCAACCAAACAGAGGACCATCGCCAAAGAGTTCTGCAGGCGGCCGCCAAAAACATCCGCGTTTGGTTCATCAAAGTGCGCAAGATGAAGGCCATCTACCACACCCTGAACCTGTGCAACATCGACGTGACACAGAAGTGCCTGATTGCTGAAGTCTGGTGTCCCGTTGCTGACCTGGATTCTATCCAGTTTGCTCTGCGGAGAGGCACGGTGAGTACTGGCCGGACAAGCAGACAGCATTGCCCACAACCACCGCAGGGATTCACTGATTTGTCCTGAAATCGATCCCTCTGGGCTGCTTGAAGCAGTCCTCCCAGAGGACACTTCATTTAACATGCAGGAGTCGTGGCTTATAGATAGCAGATGTAACAGATACGTGACGATGTGTAAAGCTTTAAGTTCAGGGAGGTGCTGCAATGGTAACGCGTGTTCCTGTGTTTGGGTCCTTGGGCACGTTCAGTGAGCCCAGCCACGCTCTGCAGCCCTGCTGGGTGTATGGCAGAATGTATGGAAAGGAGCTCTCTGGGGCATGAGCAAGCTCACCCTCTGCTCAGACTGACAGATAACAGAGTTGGGGGTCTTGAAGTCCTTTCATTTATATTTAAAAAAAAACAACAAAACCCACCACCACCAAACCCCTTGCATGAGTTTTCTCATCTGCCCGAATCGCACACCGTCCATCCTTGCTGCGAGGATGTGCTGCTCCTGCTGCTGTACAGAGGAGAGCAGTGGAAACTTGGCACCCCTCTTCAGCTGCTTGTGTGGACTCCTCATTGTGCAAGCACGCTGAAACTGCAAGCCTGTCGTTTCCAAATGCTGATGAGAGTCACGTTTTACTCCAGAGCTCTGAGGATGGGTGTTCTGATCTTCCTTTTTTGTTGTTGTTTTTGTGAACAGGAGCACAGCGGATCCACTGTCCCGTCTATTTTAAACAGGATGCAAACCAACCAGACCCCACCGACATACAACAAAACTAACAAGTTTACTTGTGGCTTTCAAAACATTGTTGATGCTTATGGCATCGGGACATACCGGGAAATAAATCCAGGTAAACTCACACTTTGAGCAGTCCCAGACATCTGTCTCAGTTTAGTCATGTTTCTCTGCATTGTTTTTCCTGTGTGAAAATTTCCAGCAGAGTACCCGGCACCTTCCAGAAGCAAAGGGGAAGCTTGGGAATTGTATTGCTGAATTGTGTAAATTGTACTGTAGTAAACGTGGGGTTACTGAAACAGAGTGCAGCAGGATATCCTCTCTTCTCTTGCAGCACCGTACACCATCATCACCTTTCCCTTCCTCTTTGCTGTGATGTTTGGAGACTTTGGCCACGGAATCCTGATGTCTCTGATTGCTGTCTGGATGGTGTTACGGGAGAGTCGCATTCTCTCACAGAAGAGCGACAACGAGGTAAAGTGGGGGATCATTCTGGGTGTTGGTTTAAAAGAGATTTGCACGGGCATTTCCTCCTGTTCTTCCCCCCTTAAGCTGACAATGGCGTTACTCCCCACATCTGAAACCTGTGGAGCCCACAGCCGGGCTGGAAAGGCTGCAGAGCACAGACTGAGTAGCGTAATTTCATAGTAGGAGTGAGTTCCTTTGGTTTTTCTTTTGGATATTTGTATGAGATTACTCCTTTTGGGTGTTCAAAGGAGGGTGTTTGTCAGGTGTAGTAGATGAGCTGTTGTAAAGAAATCAGCCAGAACTTGGTTGGATCATCACAGGTTTCAGTCTCTGCAAACCTCCTGATTTCTGTCTCTGTGTGTTGTGTCTCCAAGATTCCTCCTGTTTGCTGATCCCGTGGGCTTTGCTCAGGGCTGGGGCTGGCAGGGGGTGACCGGAGCTCAGACACACGGGCAGAGTGTGGAGGGAGCTGAGCGGGGCCAGCACTGCCCAGTGCCAGACCAGCGCTGCCAGCTGGGGCTGGCGTCAGCACAGATGCTGTTTATCTTCTCCAGCTAGTCCCAGATTCCCTGTGGACAGTTGTGCTGCCTCTTTACCCTCTGTTCTCATTCTGTGCTGCCTCCAGCACCTGTAATCCCCGCTGTGGGGAAGCAGAGACTTGGGGCTTTTAGTCCACGTGGCCCTGTTTGTCCTCCAACTGGTTTTGTTGTTCTGTGACCTTCCTTATTCTCATGGACTTTCTTTGTTCCTCTTTCTTTTGTTTTGTACTAGATGTTCAACATGGTTTTCAGCGGTCGATACATTATTCTGCTGATGGGACTGTTCTCCACTTACACGGGCCTCATCTACAACGACTGTTTCTCCAAGTCCCTGAACTTGTTTGGTTCGTCCTGGAGTGTGCGGCCGATGTTCACAAAAGGCAATTGGTCGTGAGTAAACAATTAGTAACTCAATAGAGAGTGACAGTGACAAGCAAGTGAATTCTCTTTCCTCGTCCTCTCAGCTCAGGAAAACAAGAACTTCTGAACTCAGTCCCAAGAAGAATTGGAAGGGGGGGGGGTGGTGGTAAAAGTGATATCTATCAAGTTTGAAACCAGCTTTTTCTTTCCACACAGAAAAGTTGTAAAGATGCAGCTTAGCCCCCTTCTCCTCATAGATGTTACGATATTCTAGTCCCCTGTGTCTTTCTTCCTTGTGACACTGAGTAATGGGTCAAGAAACAGGTTTATTACTCATTCGGGAAAGTCTTTGGGACCATGCAGGAACCTTAAAGTTATCTCAATTTGAGATATTCCTGGCTCTCACAAGGACAGAATGTTGTTAGTGTTTACAGGAGGAGGACAGCATTTCTTGTGTTAATGTCTGTATAATCTCCTTGTACCTGAACAGAGATGCTTTGCTTGAGACTACACCCCTGCTCCAGCTGAACCCGGCTATTCCCGGGGTGTTCGGTGGGCCCTACCCCTTTGGCATCGACCCGGTAAGAGCATCCTCTGTCTCAGCAGAAAAAGTGCCTCTCCAGTTCCCTGTGAGAGATTTCACAGCCCAGCCAGTCCCTTAGCTAGCTCTTAACTGATGCTGGGAACAATAATTTCACTTCATTTCCTATTGCAAATTAGAACTATGTGTTCATTTAAATGGATAATCATATTTTTTGCCTGTCAAGGATACAGCCCCCTTTTGCCAGCAGCTTTTGCCTACCAAAAAAACAGGGAAGGTTTGATTCCTGCTGTGACGGTGGGATTAGTTGCTGTAAGAGAGTGTTTCTGCCAGAAGAGGTGGTCTGCTCATTTCCCCAAAAGATATCCGTGTGACAAACACGTCTTTTAAAAACCCTGCTCTTACAGCCTTATACTTCCTGGATGGTTAATGCTGTTTAGCTTCAAGTGAACATTTTTATCCTTCTCTGTCCTTGGCTCGGGGTTTGCTGACTCGCTGGTGTTTTTCACAGATTTGGAACATTGCCAGCAACAAGCTGGCCTTCCTCAATTCCTTCAAGATGAAAATGTCGGTGATTCTTGGCATTATCCACATGCTCTTTGGTGTCACATTGAGTCTTCTCAACCACATGTAAGTGCTTTGCTCTGTTTTTCTCGTGGTGGGGGGAAGTGTCTTTGTGTGTCACGTGTGTGTGGGTTTGAGGCAGAAGCCCGTCAGACTTTACCCCACTGGTGGCTGGGTGGGCTCGTCCTGCCTGTGTGGAAGGAGCCATGGCCAGGGGCTCTGTGTGTAAGCCCCAGCTGTTGCCGAAATGCTGAGCCCCCACAGTTTTGTTCCAAAGAAGTTTTTCACTTAAAAGTTCACATTAAAAACTGTTGCCCTACACATGTCTAATGCCAACCAAATGTAACACTAACCTCTCCTTTTCTCCCTGTAGCTATTTTAAGAAGCCACTGAACATATACCTTGGATTTATTCCAGAAATGATTTTCATGTCTTCACTCTTTGGGTACCTCGTTATTCTCATTTTCTACAAATGGACGGCCTACGATGCTCACACCTCAAAGGATGCACCAAGCCTCTTAATACACTTTATCAACATGTTTCTCTTCTCCTATGGTGATACCAGTAACAAGATGCTTTATAAAGGGCAGGTGCGTGCTCTTGCTGGAATAACATCAGAGGTGCTTTGTGATATTAGTGTCTTTCACTGACCTTATAATAGTTGTGAAATCAAGCATGAAACACTTTTTCTGTGTGATAGAGGAAATGTGGCATCATTTCCAAAGGCTGACACTCTGTGATGTTGAAGAAGGAAGGAATAATCCCTACACCAGGAGTTTCTATCAGTCTGAACACAGGTCAACTGTGGCTCCAGAACATTTGGATCCAGATTAACTGTGGGCAGCGATTGGGAATATTCTCCCATGTACACAATGCAGTGCCTCTAAGCATAGCTGGGACTCTCATGCCACTTCCTCCCAGCACTATTGGACACCTGCTAAATTCTCATTCCCTGCAGAATCTGTAGGATTTCTCCCTAATCTGACCCAGCACCAGCAGCGGGTGCTGTGAGGTGTGAGGGCATTAGGGACAGCACATTTTGCTGTTCCTGGGAGAGAGGGAGAAGGGGAGAAGGAGACGTCCACTTTGGACTAAATGATCTTTAAGGTCCCTTCCAACCTGGACAATTCTATGATTCTTTGCTCCAGGAATCCAGTTGTTCGGTGTCACATCAGACTCCTGCTGGATGGGGGTGTGTGTGTTTGAGCGTGGGCTGTCGCTAGACCATCTGAGACTTGTTTCTCTTGCAGAAGGGGCTCCAGTGTTTCCTCGTGGTGGTGGCATTGCTGTGTGTGCCCTGGATGCTGGTGGCCAAACCCCTGGTCCTTCGCCGTCAGTATTTATGGAGGAAGCACTTGGTGGGTGACTAACTCCTATATTTTCAATATGAAATCTAATTGTGGTTGCACAGCTGCGTTCTCCGTCTTGTCTCGGATACATGGGTTCACACTGTGACCTGTAAAATGTTTTTGCATATTTCGGGGCATGAAGGCAGGTGGGTTTTACTGGAGAGAGTGTTGCCTGCTTCTCAGAGCTGGATCCAGCATCAAACCTGCCTGTAAAAACCCTTTCTGTTGGTAACGATAAAAGCGATGTATCTGGCCTGGGCTCTGTCCGGTGGTTTAGGAGCACTGCGGTGCCGGTTGCTGGATGCACTTCTGTGCCTTCGCTGGGCTGACGATGTAAAAGCAGAGATGGCAGCTTAATTGGCTGGCAGACTCATCAGCTGCCTTTGCTAAAGCAGTTTGGATAGTAAAAAATAACTAAGGGGAAAAAAAAAAGATTTAGCCGTCGTTATGTGCGAGGTTGTCCTCTGGGGTGCTCTGTAGGTTTCCAGCTGTAAAGTATCTGCATGTGAAATGCAGGAACCTGGCACACGTGCACCGAGGATATTTGAAAAATTCTCCCTGCATGTATGGCAGCCAGCTGGTAGGATGTGAAGCGAGTCAAAGCTCAGTTCAGTTAAAGACACTCCCTCTCCCTTCTCTGACCATCTTTCATCCTCCCATGTCCCCTCCATTCGTCTCCCTCTCTCTTCTTGTTTTCTTCCTCATCCCCTTCTCTTCTTCCATCCACTATCAGGAAGGGCAGCCCGCGGAGGCCCAGGTCAGCCCAGGCCCGACCCAGCAGGCAGTAGAGGCAGCAGCGGCTGCAACAGTGAGTGCATTTAAAAATCACCTGATGGACTGAAAGATGGGAGTTGGCTTTCTGTCTAATTCTCCAGAGAGCACGGAATGTATCTGCATTTCATAAGGGAATGGCAACCGCACCTTTAGGGTGAAAAACGCTTTCTCTTGGAAAGAGCAAAGTTCAGCAAAAGTGATACATTCTGGAAGAAGTACCAGGCTGAAGGATGCTAGTTGTGTGTGCGCAGAGCGCTGCTGAGATCACAGCCTGCAGAGCGGCACGGCAGGGCCTGGCTGCCACAGCCCCCAGGTTAAGTTCCCCTTTTTTCCTTTTCTTGCATATCTGTGTCAGAGCTCAGGGTTCTTCCCGGCCGAGCATTTCTGTTTGCATTGTGTGTTCCCAAACACCATGTTTATGTGATGGCCTCCCGACGACTTCGTATCAGTAATTGCTGGGGTTTTGACAGCCTGTGCCCTTTGACTTGAAACTGTTATAAAAGGGTTGTGCACAAATAAGCCTCTTGGCAGCAGCTGTTTCTCCTGATTTGTGTCTAAACCCACAGCCAGCCCTTGGACGATTGCAGCAGCTCCCAAACCTGCTCCCTTCCCCAGTGCTGTGTGTTTCACTTGGGTTCAGTTGTGCTGAAGCGTGAATCTCGCCCATGGTGACACTAAGAGGCACTTGGGGCCAGTGTTTGTATCGTGACATTTGAAGTAGCCCTACAGAAATGTCAGAAATGAAAATGGACCTTTTGTGCATAATCCATCCAGCGCTTGAAGTGCATCTCAGAAGAAGAAGCTGTGAGGGAAGGTCTTTGTATGAGAAGTGTAAAGTAAATGGTTGGGGCTTTGGGAGCCGTGTTTAGGTTGGACAGTTGACAGTTTACAGAGAACGGGTACAAGTCGGGTGTGAGGGAAAAGCTGCACAACTGCCAGTTCACACAGGCTGGGAGTGCACAGGTAGAGCTGGTGCTGGTCATTAGTGGCTTGTGATGTCCCAAAGATGATGAAAATCCTAACAAAAGCATTGTCTTATAATATTTTTTCTCTTTATTTCTATTTTCAGAGCATAAATGTCTACATAGTGTGTTTTTTAAAAACCTGACAAAATCTTTAAATCACATCTGGCAATTTGGGCAAATCTATAGTTGAGCCTAAATTAAAAGCAGGCGCTTAAGAGCAAATGGGTTCAGAGAGCATTGGGGAGCCAGAACGTGTTGCAGTTCAGCTCTGCAGCTGGGTCAGACCCGCGGGGCTCTGTTCATAGTCCCTGGGATCCGTCGGGAGCATTTGCTGTCCTTGGAGACCTGGAGGGGGACAGAGATCCCACTGTTGAGCTGCAGAGGTGGGGATGTGCAGGTCACACCTTCCCTCTCCAGTGTGTGCTGATGCTGCGTGAAGGCTCTGCGGGGGCAGGGAGAGGACCCGCAGGGCTCTGCGTCCCTGCTCGGTGGCGGGGCAGCACGGGGAGGAATCCGGCCCGAAATGCCACGTTCCCCGCAGCGGCTGCAGTTGTCGAGCGGGAGGAACCTCGGGCTCTGCCAGAGTCTCAGCCGAGATGGTTCTGTTCTGTTCGGAGCGCGATGGAGTTAGGGCTGAGGGCCACACGCCGAGCCAGTGCCTATAAAAGGGGCTGTTTGCGTAACGAGGAATTCCCAAGTAAGGGAAGGTCTGATTTCCCTGTGTGTCCGTAGGCGCTACTGCGGGGCCAGTGTGTGTCTGTCTGTGTCAGCCCCTTCTACCCGGCGTGGCCACTGTGTGACTGGTCTCATTTGCCCAGCACTGGTGTTTGTGCCTGTCCAGCACCCACCAGGAAAAACCTTGGTTTTTGTTTGCACGTGGGTGCCAGCAAACGTCCTCTGGAGAGATGTGCCTTTTATTTTACTTGTGGGGGGGCAATTACTTTGTAGAAATTTATCGATTATTCATTCAGTCAGACTTTTTTTTCCCCAGCCTGAGCAGGAATCAGCATCTTTCCCATCCACGCGGGGAAATAGAGTTGTACACCTGGCTTAACCTGGGCCTTAATACTTAATATTTTATTCTCTTCCGTGAGCTGCCGCTGCACATGGAGTCGTGAAAAACACACGCTCGTGCGGTAAAACCCAAACAACACTTTGCTCTTTCTTTCTCTGCGTGCGTTAGGGAACGCACAACTTCGGTGGGATCCGGGTGGGCAATGGCCCGACGGAGGAGGACGCGGAGATCATTCAGCACGACCAGTTGTCCACCCATTCCGAGGAGGGGGAGGAGGTAAGAGCCCACCCGGCCTCCCCGGGGGGCTGCGCTCGGCCGCAGAACGCGGTGGCTTCTGCCTGTATTTACTGACTTCCACACTGCCTAAAACTACAGAGCAGCTGTTCTCAGTGAAGTGTTTTCATACAGACTATCTCCTGGTCATTCCCAGGACTCCAGAAAAAGCAGTATAATTTGTATATGAAGGGAGACGTGGCTCTGTCTCCATCATGAGGAGCTGTCACCTTCGGGGCGGCACACGCAGCTTCTGCTCTGGCTGCAGCTCAGCGCGTCCCTGCTGCCGCCTGCTCCACTGAGGAAATCACTCCCTCTCTCCAAAATCCAAGGGCTGTACTTCTGCAGCAGTGATATCTTGTTTATATATTCATTTTGACCCGGGGGTAATATTAATTGCTTTGAGCCACCTCTGGTTGAGAAGAAAGAGGAGTCGATTTATCGTAGTTTGGGAGTTTTCTGGTGCCTCTGAACGATCCCGCAGCCCCATCTCGCCTTGGTAGTGCCTGAGTGGTGTCACTGCTTTGCTGTGCCGTGTGTAGGAGGGAGTTACTGTGTTCGTGATTCATGTTGTGATCGAGACACTGCACTAAATGTAAACTTATGTTTCCAAGCCTGCAGAGGACGAGGTGGTAAGACTACGGCAGCTTCGCGTTCACCTCTACCTGGGCCATTCCCCATCGGTGTAAAGCACGTGTGAATTAAACATGTCACGACATCTTGTTTTCCAAAAGATCCAGCTATTTACATGTTACAGGCCATTTCTAATTCGCCATACATACGTGCCCATTAGCAGACCTTTAATTACTTCATCTACACAGCTTGTTTGTCTTATCCCCTGTCTGCAGATTTGTCTTGGTTTACAGGGAAGCTGTTAAAGCAAAAACTTTTCAGGATCCCAGTTTTAAACTTCTGAAGAAGTCTCTTTTGCCTTATGTTGTGTCTTTGGTAATTCTGCGCTGCAACATACTGCTTAAAGATATTTTCCCAAACTATCTGCCATTGCAAGGATGATACTGGTTGTATCAGGGAAATACAGCAAAACCAGTTTCATACAGTTCAACTCACCAGTATCTTCCTGTAAAAGAGATGCTCTGTTCTGAGAAACTGCTCATTCATAAACACCTGTAACAGGTATGAGCGTTAAAGAAGTGTTTTGTTGGGGAATACTCAGGCAGGATTGACTGTGAATTTCAGCACTATCAGGTTACCGATTTCCTTACAAAAACTACAAATGCCATGAAAGGAGAGCAGCTTCCCAGCGGGGGTGCTGCTGTGAGCGGTGCTGCTGGGGTTTGCTCGGAGCCCCTTTCTGTGCAGGTCCCTCTGGAACCGACGGGACGCGGAAGCAGCACCTGCTGCACCTGATAATTCTGTTTATCACTGAACCTGTCAAAAGTGTCCAAAAGTACAAGTACTGCAGAGCGATCCTGCTGACTGTCCCCCTCCCTGCCACAGGGCAGCTCTCTCCAGAAGTTGCACAGGGCTGTAAATCGTCGTCGTTGGAATATTTATCACATTCCATTCACTGCACACTGCCATGCCGTGTGTCGGGAGCTGCCACTGGGGCAGGGTTTGTTAAAGAACTTTGCAGTTCGCATTCTGTGGAGAAAGAATTAGGCTTTTGACAGCTAATTTAATTGTTTGAAATACTTATTGCCCTGGGCATACTAGGGGAGAAATAAGAATATAAATAGCTTTCTGTGCGTGCTTAGAGCATGAGTCACTTGATGTATTTAAAACATCATGTTCACTTAACTTAAATATGAGCAGTTTCTTAAGCATGGATTGAATCCAAGATGTAGGGAATGCTTTCCCAAGCTGCAAAATAAGAAACTGTCCTACATGGCAGACTTCCTTATAAGTGCTTCTCTTATTATTTCAAAAAATTGCCAAGACACAGAGACTTTGCCAGTGAGTGGTGCACAGATGGGACTTTTTCAAGATTGCTTTGTGCATTTTTATTTATTTATTTTTTACTTTCAAAAAGGGCAAGTTCATATCTTGCAAAATGCTCTTGTTCCTGTAGCAAAGGCGCACAACTTAAAGTGCTGTCTCCTCTTCCGTAGCGGTACATACAATTTACCAGTGAATTCGTATGAGTATCATCTTGTTCCTGAACAGCCTTTTCCTGGCAAAGCCAATGGCTGAATTTGAAATATTACTTTTCATCTGCTAGAATGTGAAAACAATAATACTCAAGACACAGCGGAGATCTATCGTTCTACAAAACCTAGCAAGATGAGAATTCATTTTTCATTGGTAAAACTGTCGTGCTGAGCCAGGAGAAGGCAATATCAGTGCCCAACTCCAAACCATGACCTCGGTGATAGCAGCAGGTAGTGGCTGGCTCTCCCCGGCCCCTGCTGCTGCCCGGGCTCTTCACCTCCCGTCCTCTCCCCGCAGTTCGACTTCGGGGACGCGGTGGTGTACCAGGCCATCCACACCATCGAGTACTGCCTGGGCTGCATCTCCAACACTGCCTCCTACCTGCGCCTCTGGGCGCTCAGCCTGGCCCACGCGCGTGAGTCCTCCTCGGGGTTGGGGGTCCTGGGTCCTGGTCTCCTCGGGGCAGAGCTCGGCAGCACTGCCAGAGAGGGACAGGGCTGTGTGTGCAGTCACTGGCACTAATTAGGGCCAAACACCAGTGTCTGCACTAGAGCTCTCTAAAAGCTGTCTGGGTCTAGAGGGGGGGATGGAGCTGGAAGCTCTGCATCAAGCAGAGAGCTGCTGGGTGAGGACTCTGCCCTGCTCCGTGGCTGGCAGCTGGGGGTGATGTCCTGAAAAACTGGCTGCACAAGCTGTTGTCCTTCTGAAGCTTCCCACCTGGTTGCAGTGGGGGTTGGCTTGACTCCAGCCTGTGCTTTGTAAGTAACTGGAACAAGCCTTCATTCTTGCTGGTTGCCCTGACATGAGCCATCTTCTCCCTTCTCCTGGCAGAGCTCTCGGAGGTGCTGTGGACCATGGTCATCCACATTGGGCTCAGCGTGAGGAGTCTGGGCGGAGGCTTCGGCCTCTTCTTCATCTTTGCTGCGTTCGCCACCCTGACGGTGGCCATTCTGCTGGTCATGGAGGGGCTCTCCGCGTTCCTCCACGCTCTTCGCTTGCACTGGTGAGTTATGGGAACATGCAGGAATGTCAAAGCTCTTTGTAGCAAGAAAATTGATGTCACCTGGACTGTGCAGAAATGCTATCCAGAAATGCTATTGACCCTTCACAGAAAGCAAAGGCTGTAAAACTGGGGTAGAGGGTGACACTGAGCCGAGGCAAGAACGTTCAGAAGTGCTGGAAGTGTTCAGAACCTACCTGAGCATCCGTCTGTCCTGCAGCAGACGTGCTTGGACAGCAGAGTCTTTATGAGAGTCAGAGGTTTCGGTCTCATTTCTAGTGATTCACCTGGGATTGTGTGTGCAACCCTCGCTCAGGAATGGGGGGAGGAACCCATCTCTGCTTAAAAATATTTTAGGCTGAAGCTCTGTGAGCAGGGGGCTGGGAAGGTTGTGCTGGATGAGCAAGTGGGCTCCTGCCTCTCCCTGGACTTTCTGTTCTGCCTCTTGGGCTGTCACCTGGTTCTAGTGTTTGTTTTCCTGGCTCTGCCGTAGCCGCTGACTGTGGTTTGCTTCACGTGGTCTTCCTCGTCTTCGTAAGACCTTGCACTGAGCAGGGGCAGCTTTGTCTGCCCTTTGGAGTGCTGTGGAACAGCAGCTACTTCTTGTTGCTTTTGTTTGTTGGCCCATGCTTTGGTAGCCCCTTTCCTGTGACTTTTAAGCTCCTGTGTGTGTGGACGGGCAGGAAGCGAGGAGGAATTACTCCCTGGAACACTCATCGCTTCCTCTGCACCCGAGCACGGAAAAGGTTCAAGAGCTTTCTCTAATCTGTGTTTAAAAGTGCTCATTGTTCCACTTCACATTCTCTGGTGAGTGCACTGGTGGGATCAAAGCAGCGATGTGGGAGTGAGCCTCGCTCCCCCCGGCTCCTCTTCAGCCTCAAGTGCAGGAGAGAGTGTCCGTGTGTCTGCGCCTCCGCAGGGCTCGGGTCACTGCTCGCTCCTCGGGAAGCTGCTTTCCTGGTTGTCAGGAGAACAAAGTCGAGTCCCGTGATGCTCACAAGAAGTATTCTGTCCTGCTTAAATGGGAATAAAAGGTTGTGAGCACTTTTTAAAAGTAGTGCTGTCAGTGAAAAGGGAAGCCAGTGCCTTTAAAAAAAAAAAAAAAATTAAAAAAATCAGCCGCTTTGCACTTTTCTCCCAATTCTGGAGAAGGCAAACTCTGTTTGCCCTCTCTGCTGACAGCCTGTGGGGCACAGCTCAGAGTGTCCTGGTGTCCTGGCTCTCTGTGGCTCCGGTGAGCGGAGCTTTGCCGGGGACACGGGGGTAGAGCCATCTTGTGCCGAGGGAGCCGGGGGGGGGGCCAGGCTGAAATGGCTGCGGGACGGTGCTTCTGCTTTTCCTGGCATCCAGCCTAGAAACCTTCACACCAGGCACTCGAGAACTTCTCTCTGACTGGCAGGTGTTGCCTTGTCCCTGTCCTGCTGTCACCACACAGCGACAGCGCTGGTGGGAAGGAGCCAGCCCTGCAGACCCCCCGGTGTTGCTACTGGTGGTCGCAGGAGAGTGGGACAGGCAGCACCCCGGCCCCATGGGGGCTGTTTCTGCTCCCGAGCTGTGATTGCGGGTGAATGAGGGGATTCTCAAAGTCTCCTTTTTCTGGATGATGCTGCTGCGTGGCGTTCCTGAGCAACAGCAGATGGACAGCTCTGGGCACCGTCCCCTCTCTGCAGGCTCTGGGTTTTGCCTTTTGCCCAAAGGGATGGGCTGAGATAGGGAAGCATGTTTTTCTGGAGATACCTCCTAATAATCACAGTCTGTGCCCGGGGGTGCTGCTCCCAGGGCACCTGCAGCAAGTGTGAACTAGAGGCTGCAGGGCAGCTGAGAGGTGGCTTTTCACGTTGCCGGGCTGGATCTAGAGGGTGATTGAAAAATTGTCTGGAAATGTGTGACAGGAAGATGTGTGTGACAATGGGCAAACAGGGAAACCCCGGTGATGGCCACGGGCGTGTGGGTCACGGCTCCCTGCGGGGAACTTGCTGCAGAACTGCAGCTCTTAACAAAGCCATGCTGTCCATAAACATATTTTTCAAACTTGTAAAACTGTAATATACATTCTCTAAGAAAAACTGTTCAGGCTTAGGAAAAAAGCAGGTTTAAGGCAATATTTCAGATTGCAAGTAACGTGCTGGAATTCTGTTGGGTTTGTTGGATTTTGGTTATCGCAGCGGGGAGGAAGGCACCTGCAGTTGTTCAAAAGAACATGCTGTTAACATTCCTTTTTGCCTTTGAAGGCGAGATCAGGATGTTTCCAGTGGTAGGTGTTCCCTTTTTAGAAGGGGGGTGGTGTGTGTGTCAAATACTGCTCTCCTGGGAGGAGCAGATGGGATTTTCGGGCTGTGGGAGAAGAATCGCCCATCAAGAATTCTGAAGGTGTGGGTGGTTCAGCCTTGCTGGAAAGGAGGAGGAATTTAGTGTGTGTCCTACTGGGAGGGGAGGTAGAGCATGGATTGTTCCATGTGCGCTGCCTATCAGCCCTGCATGGGAAGGATTTATTCTGTGTTTTTTTCAGAAAGTGCATTCTTCCAGCAGGCTGGGTCGTTCTGGGGCGCTCCGGGGCGGAGGAAGGACTTGAGTGCTGCCAAGGTGCAGGGGGGGATATCTGTTGGGGCACGGGGGCTCTGAGCTGCACCCCACCTCTGCTGGTACCTCCTTTTACCCTAACGTCACTCTTTGTGATATTTTGCCTTTGTATTTACTTGGCAGTGGTGTAATTTGACAGGAATGTCTAGGTTAAAGTAGCTTGCCTTTTTTTAAGCCAGTCTAATGGGAGCAAACACAGACTTTGCCCAAAAGGAGCTGTTTTCCTGTGTAAAGCACAATTTTAGACCCAGTTGTCAACTTGATTTGGAATGGGAAGCTCTTCTCTCTAGAATATGTCCCCAGACCAGGCCACAGGTAGAAAGCCTGGAGGGCAGCAGCGCGATACAAAGCAGATCAGGTTAATTGGGAGCAGTGAGGGGGGGGTTGTGTGGCGCAGTGGGGAGGGGTTGGTGCCGAGAGAGCATCGGGATGGAGGGGGTTCAGCTCTGGGGTCTGGAGCTGTCACACTGCATTGCTCAGCCTTGGCTGAGGTCACCCGAGTGTCTCTCGGCTGGTCTCCGTGTCCGTCGGTGCGCAGGGACACCAAAATAGATGTGGCCAGCCTCAAATAGCCATGCAGAATAAATAAAAAACATCAATTATGCGGCGCTTGGCGGGCGGCTGCTGTGGGCTGTAGATGAGCGTGGCCGGGCAGAGCCCCTGGCCCCTGCTGCCCCCCGAGAGCTGTGGGTGCTGCGTCCCGTTCGGCAGCCAGGAGGGGGGAAGCCCAGTTCCCCCCCAGCTTGCCAGGGCTTTATTTTTCTCTGTAAAGGCCATGAGCCAGAGCATGTCCTCAGCGTGGCCATGGGAGTCACCCCTGCTGTGGATGCCGGCGGGGGGACAGAGCGACCCATGGTCCCACGTACCAAACCGTGCTCCTCTGGGGGGAAGAGCAACTGCACCGTCCCCAACAACACCCTGGCCCCGTGGGCTGCCCCCTCCCTGGGGGCTGTGAGTCTCAGCCCACCCCGGGTGCTGGCACACATCTGTAGGGGGTCACAGGCACCGAGCAGGAGTTTGCACTTGAACTGGATGGCACTCGGGGTCCTGTCCAGCAAATCCCTGCAGCGGCTTCCCAGGGGGCTGGGAGCTCCTGGTTTCCCAGATAGAGCAGATGCTCAGTGGCTCTGGGTTGTAAAACCCACATAATTACAGTCCAACAGACACTTAAGCTAATTATTAATACAAAAAAAAAAAAGCTGAAGAGTGGGTTTTCTTCAATGCTGGCCGCCAGAAAGCTCTCTAGCCTGTTTATCCGCAGTGCGAGCTGTCTAGGAAATGCTTCTGCAGAGCTTGGTCAGTGGTGAGAGGGACACAGTGCCGAGTTTAGCAATTGAGCTACCACGCGTGACAGCCTGGAAACAGCACTGTCTCAGACCAAAAAAAGGACCTCTGGTTCTGTAGAGAATTGCAGAAAACCCACACAGAATGTTTAAGCCATGATATTTGGTTAAACAAACTTTTTTGGTAGTTCCCTAACCTTAGGACAGCCTGTCTGTGAGCTTCAGGCATCCAGTTGTGGCCAGTTGTAACCGAGTGTGTCCAAAAGCAGCTTTGAGAGGTCAGGGCCAGCTGGAACAGTTAATCATCAGGGTTAAAATTTCATTTACAGTGAGTTGTGTGACTCATGTACCCAACCCTCCACCTCCTATTTCCCTTTGCTTGCAGAGCAGTCACAGGGTACTTCTGGAGATTATCAGGGTTCCTGAAACACTGGAGTGTGTTGGCAAGGGGCCCTTCCTCCCACGTGGAAAATCCTGCTCATCCCGGGATTCCTCTGTGGATGGGCACCGGCAGGCGGGGAGCTGTGTCTCTGCGCGTTCCCTCTGAGCTCTGCTGGGACAGCTGGAACGCCAGCAGCTTCCGAGGTTGCCATGATTCCCCACTTGGAAAAAAAAAAATAATAATCCAAGTTTGCCTTTTTGTACTTTGTTAAAATACTTCTCCCAGATCGTGTTAAATTGCTCCATAATTTGCTGTCACTTGGTTCATGCAGAGACTTCGTTATTTTAGTGGCTCACGCAATGGAAAGAGTTTCTCATGAGGCTCATGAAAGGCTGGGCTTGTTTTTACTGGGAATCATGGGATTATTTGTTTCTTCCCCTATTTGGCTGTTGCTGACCATTGGACAGGTCTCGAGAATAGCTCTTTTTTTACCCGGAGTGTGCGAGGGGGAGCAGGGCTGGGTTAATGCTCCGCGGGAGGCACGGCTCAGCCCGGCCCCAGTCCTCTTGTGGGGAGAAACCAAACGGGGGTGAGTAAATAAAGGGAAGTAGCTGGTGGGGGAGGTCTGAGCAGAGCGTGGTGCCACTGGGGCTTGTTCTAACTGAGATGTGAACTTCAGCGGTGAGATGATCTGGGAAGTGCTCTGCAGGCAGGGAGCTCATCCCAGTTTTGTTCCCCATGGGGCTGGAATTGAAGTCCCCAGACAGTTCTCTGCTACAGAAACAGCAAAGAGAAGTGTGGGGTTTGTGCCAGAAGATACACTATGTTATAATAGCATTTTCTCTCTCTAAAGCTTCATTTTTTTATAGCCAACAATCATAGTTTTAACAAATTTTTTGCTGATTGCTAACTCATATCCAAGAGCTGCCTTTTCAATGAAGAATCTCTCTCCCCTCTCTTGCAGGATCGAGTTCCAGAACAAGTTCTACACTGGCACTGGGTTCAAGTTCCTCCCCTTCTCCTTTGACACCATCCGCGAGGGGAGGTTTGACGATTAGAGCTCCCCCCACTTGGGCAGTGTAACCCCCCCCGTTTATGGCTTCCCCTCCCCTGTGTGTGAGTTGCATGTAATTCCCCCCATAGGGAAAATAACTTATTGCAGACCCTCAGTGTGACCAGGGTGTTTTGAAGCCCTGGGGTAGTGAGTGACACTGGATCACAGAAGCTGTTCCTTCCTGAAGTTTCCTGCTGACCATGGCCAGTGCTTGCCCTGTGGGCGCTTGTGTCACCGTCACCCTCCTGCCGTGAGCTCTGTCACCCTCCTGCCGTGAGCTCCCTGCGGGCACAGCCCTGGGTGAGGGTGTGCG